>JAMJFZ010003233.1:0-94425 GCA_026225945.1 Cricetomys ansorgei | reverse complement strand
TCCTTGACCTTTACTTTTAAAAATTCTTAAATCTTTTCGACCAACCAGACCTTCCAGTAAGTATCATTACTCTCAGTGAAAGAGACAATCATTTCATTGAGGGATGACAGTGTTGATTGCTAGTCGGAAAATACATTTCATAGCATCAGTTCATTCCCTTTCTACTCGTCAGCTATGAAACGTCACAGTTTCAGCGCTCACTGGTGTCTCACTGAGACGTCAGTACTCAGGAAGCTGAGGCAAGAGGCTCGGTGACGGGACAGCCTAGGCTTCATCTGACACACTGTCTCAAAAGAACAAAACGAGAGAAAGGAAGAAAAGAGAAGAAAAAAAGAAAGGAGGAAGAAGAGAAAAAGAAAAAAAGACGAAGAAAATAAATAAAAAACAGTATAAAATTATGATCCATTCATTTTTAAGAAACATACAAATAGGAGAATCTGGCACGGATTTTGGGCAATCTCTGTAGAGCAGAACTTTTGCCTTTCCAGTTTGCCTTGCGCTGTTCACTGAATTGGGAACGATTGCACAAATAAGAATGTTTACTGACAATGTTAATCAAAGAATAAGAGGCTGTGAATTTGAAAGAAAGGGTGTTTGGGGGACAGAGGGTGGGAATATTTTCTTTTCTTTTTTAAACATTTACTGAGAAGAATCTAGTGCATTCTGGGCTCTGTAAAAGGTGATTTATGCATGTGTGTCCGATGCAGCCAGAATCAACTGTCAGAGTCACCTGGGAGCTGCTTAGAAATCCCAACACTGTGGCCAGCTGCCTCCCTTGCAGTGCGGGAACCTGCAATGCAGCCAGCTCTGCAGGAATCCCCACACACTCTTGTCTCAGAAGCAAGGCTTTTACCTTCCTTTTCTGATTCCTGATCAGAACTCAGCGGTCCAGAGACGAACTCATTGTGCAGATCACGGAGCTATTACACAGTTCTCGCTAGTCAACCATCAGTCGCGTTTCACTACACAGCTCCTCTCTTCACTTGGGGAAGGCTTATCCTCCCTTCAATGCCCATCAACTAAAACACCTTTTATCGTTTGCTTTGAGACAGGGTCTTAGGAGGTAATCTATGCTGGCTTCAAACTCACAATCCTCCTGCCTCAGCTTAGTGCTGCTGAGTGATTATAGTGAAGCGGCAGCATGTTCAGCTCAACTAAGCCATCTCTAATACATCCTGTTCCAAATAATCTTTTCCCTTCTAAATCTCTCATTGTCCTTTGAGTCTTTCTGTTTTGTCATAATACTTTCATTGTTCTGTTGTCGCTGTGAGTGTCTGTGAGGACAGAAACCATCTTCTTTAGATTTGAAGTAACTATTGTATCCAGCACAGCATCTACCACATAATATGTGTGTAATGGATGCTTGAGTAAATTAACAATGCCTCTGCCCTTTAAATAAAGCCATCCTATAGTTCATTAGGACAAGTAAATCCAGTTTAGTGTATTAACAGCTGCTAATTGCTTCAAGGTTATTACTGCTTGGCTCACATTAATATTAATAATGACAATTCCTACCAGGTCGAAGGATTTTATTCCATCCAAAGCATTTCCACACTTCGGCCATTTAATCCTTACAGCAGTCCTGAGGGACGAGGCCTTTATCACCCCCATTTTACAGAATCTAAGTGATCTGAAAATCAGGGAACACCAAGAACAGAAACGTAAGTTACGACTTTAAGTTCCATGTTCTGTTTTGTCTCTCTGAGGCATTACGGTTCTCATATAAAGAAAAAAAAAACCTGTTTCTCAATGCTGTCCATCGTAGATGGTCTCATATGCAGTAACAATGCAACTGCGAAACACACCGAGGTCAGACATGGCAAAGGACTAGTCTACAGGATTTGGTAAATGGCTGGTGTGACACTAGAGAGGAAAAAGAGGAGATAGGTTTCAACAGGAGCCTGAAGTTGGAAGCTTAGCCACCTAGAGATGTGGTGGTGCTCCTGTTGAAACAGACCCAGGACCGGAGTCTGCAGAAAACATAATCTGGGAACACAGGCAGGTGGCAGCTCACTGGGTTCTCATGTGTTTTTTGTGTTTATGATGTCCATGTTGAGCTGGGGCTTGGAACTAATAATTATTTTTCTCATAGGCCTTGTCACATGCGTGAAAACCGAATCCAGAAAACCAATCACCACGACTTTGGAGCTGTAAGTTGCTTCAGTATCATCTATTCTAGCCGATCTCACTCACAGGAACTGAGAATGCTGAGTAAAGAATATTCAGGTGCTTGGTTTTATCCTGCTGTCATTTTGTTGTCTTCTGATTAGTATGTATGAGCATCATGTCATGTTTACGAAAATAACATCCTTGAATTTTGCTGGGTTCTCACCTCTGCAACATTAGAAATTGGCAAGACTTTTCATCTACTTGGTGGCAGAGAGTAGAAAGACCTGGGATCTGACCCTAGAAGTCCTGAGACAGACTGCACTGGTATCTAGCCGCATCCCAGGGAAGCCGTCTTAACTGGTCTGAATCCAATTTATTAATTATCAATTAGGTGAGTTATCCCCAGTAATGTACGTGGCTGTGAACAACCAATAAGCTTCTGTGGGTCAAAGTGAATTGTAAAGTGTTGGGAACTGGTGGAGAGAAACTGCATCTGCTTCTCCAGTTAGTCAATGAAAATAAAAGTAGGTTGTTAAACTAAAAACTCATGAGCAATGAGTAATAAACGGAGGGAAGGATAATCTACATATTTGGAGGAAATATTTGTAAATTGTACACATGAAACATACAGGCAAAAGATCAAAAGAGATGTTTCTGAAAACAGACTAAAATAACCTACAGGTATGAAGAAACAATCAACACCTCCCATCATCATCGAGTACATGTGCCACATTTCCATTATCTGTCCATCCTTTGATGGACATCCAGGCCATTTCCATTTCCTGGCTACTGTAATAAAGCAGAAATGAACATGGACGAGCAGGTATTTCTACAGTACGATATAGAGTTCCTAAGACATGTGCCCAAGAGTAGTACAGCCGGGTCAAGTGCTAGGCTTTCACAGTTCTTTGAGAGACTTCCACACTGATTTCTCTAGTGGTTCTACCAGTTTTCACTCCCTTCAGCAGTGAGTAAGTGCTTCCTTTTCCCGTGGCAGCACTTATCTCTTTTCTTTTTTGATCTCAGACATTCTGACTGGGGTAATATAGTGTCGACACTGTTGGTGATATTAACTTGATAGAAACAGTTTGGAAAATAGCTTAAAAGTTCCTTTAAAAAAAACCACGATTTTCATTTGACCAAGCAGTTCTACTTCTGAGTCTATACCCAAAATCAGTGTGGTGAAGAAATGCGTGTATTCCATGTTCAAGATAAAAAAAAAATACAGGTCTATCAACGGATGAATGGATTTTAAAACTGTAGTAAACATATACCGTGGATTAAATAAACTTTCAAAAGTTGTTGGCCAAGGAAGTCTAAGAGATTCCTAAAGCAATGAAGACTATTGCTGCTGCCCTTGGCTGCCTCCCAGCCCTTGAAGGCAAGACCCTAGTGCTGAGGACATCATACACTTTTGACACAAGACTTCGAGGAATCAAGACTGAACTGTCCTGGATGCTTCCTGAGAGCTACTCCTCAAAGTACTCGAAGGCGCTGTACAAACTGCCAAGAGGCAGGAACAGTCAGTAATTCTACCTATCTGCAAAATCTATAAACCAAAACAATAACTAGTCCATCATGATATTCACAACTGTGCATTAGTGATACTACTATTTTTGGGGTAACCAACAAATATGTAATTGGACTTAAAGCTCACACAGTAGAAAGGAATGACTGGAGAGGCCATAGAAAAATTTCTGACCTGTTCCTAAACCAATATAATTTTTAAATGTGTTCTAAATACCCTGATATCCACAGACAGCTATAATTCTCAGCCCTCACCAAAGAAACTTCATTTTACAATGATGGAAACTATCACAGAGAGCCACAGTTGGTCAAAATGCAGACAAGTGACTGTGGAGAGCCAAACTCCAACTGATATATTTTTATTGTAACCCTTGCACATAAAGCTTAAGGAAGGTCGTGGAAGAGGGGCCAGAAATATTCTAAGAGCCGGAAGATCAGGATGTCTGCTGTGAGAGAGTGTCTTCTAGGTATGACGGGAATCTGCACCATGAACTTTTGACAGTAAGATTGTTTGAACAATTCCTACACAACAATACCACCAGTTGACACATCAATAAAGATGGGGTAAGCCTTACAAGACCCCATTTTTAGATGAAGAGCTACAGATAGTCAATGTCTGTGGAGAGAGGGAGAATTAGCCTCCTCCAAGCGTCAGCTCCCATCTATACTGTCCAATTCCAAGTGGTCTTCCCTGGACACACGTGCATACAAGCAAAGATAAGGGGACTCGCTAAGTTATATGTGCATGCATCTATATGTATATGCACATATACGAATATGTGTGCAACGAATAATTGAAGAGGAGATCATGAATTTTGGGAGACATAAAAGGAGTTGGAGTGAGACAAAAGAGGGGCAGGACTGATACAGATGCAGGGCTCATATATAAAGTTCTTGAAACATATTATTTTAAAACTTTTATCAAGATTATTTTTCTTATATTTTTGAGAATATAATTACATATTCTTACTATCCTCTTTTCCCTTCCAAAGATTCCCATATACCACTCCTTGCTTTCTTTCAAATTCATGGCCTCTTTTTTCAATAATTGTTATATATATATGTTGTTTCATTCTATATGTGTATGTGTGTATATATATATATATATATACATATATATATATATCCCTAAATATAACTCACTCAGTATGCATAATGTTACTTTTATATGTTTTTTCTGGGATGACCATTTGGTATTGGATAATAAACAGATGTGTCTTTTTCTAAAAAACAAGAGAATGAAGTTTCTTTTCAATTCTCACGGTAGTTAATACAATCAAAAGAGAGCTTAGAAATTAAGGAAACAAATTCCTCAGGCATATTTAAAGATGAGCCACTAAAGACCCTCTAGAAAGTGGCAAAGTGATATAGGCACAAACCACAACCACACAGCTAAGTCTTCGTCAACGATCCAGTACAGATGAACTGTCTCTAACTGCATAGTGGATTCAGATCCCTAGAAACCAGATAGATTATTACTGATTTTAAGTCTTACCGTGGGACTTTTTTTCATCCACAGAGAAATGAACTTGCCTGTTTTCTTCACTGTTGAAGCATTGTGTCATTCTTGAAGCATACTTGCTTCCTTACTTTTACATTTTCATTAAGCATCTATCAGCTTACTGAAAATACAACTATGAACTGGACACCATCATTACTGGGTCCTCAAGATCTATTTCCCGTGAGTCTCCTCTCTTCCTGGCCCTTTCCTGGTCCTCTTGCGATACCCACTCTCGTTTAGTTTCCAGGATTTTGGCTCCCACCAAGGGCCACAATTCCCCATGTTCCTGGGCTCCCCATTGCCATCTTTACTTTTCTTTTGCCAGCGCTTTTCTGTTTCCCAGATTGTTTTTACCAACACACTCCCAAGTTCTTCCATGTTCCGAAGTATCTCCTGGGTCTTACACCCTCTCAGCCACCGTTTCATTCCTTCTCCCCCATGATTGTCCGTGGACACCGTCTCCACTTCCTCATCAGCCATTCTTTCCCCAAGCGGGTTTCCTTCTGGCCCCTCACATCACGAAAATGACTCTTGTCAAGGTCACAATTGACCTTCGTGATGCTAACTCCAATAGACATTTGTGTCTTTTCATCTTATCCAGTCTCTCATTAGCATTCAGCACAGCTGGCCGCTGCAGCGTTTCCTTTTGTTTGCAGAGTCATTCCCCTTCATATTCATGCTTGCTCCCCTGACCTCGGTGGCCATTCAGCTCCTGTCTCCTTTGTGGACTTCTCTTGTTCCCTGTAACTTAATGACGGGACTCCATCACTTCCTGTGTATTCTTCACCGGGCAGGATTTGCTACCCCACGTTTTCTGAATTCACGCTGATACGCCCGTGCTTACGTCTTCAGTTATGAATGCAAAATGATACGTGATGTTTATAAAGAGGAATATGATGACATTCCGTCTTTTGGCTTCAAGTCACCTGGAATTCCTCTTAAAGTCCAAATTCCATCCTCTTGTGTCTGAGTTTCAACTCCAGACTCTCACTTAAATGTAAAATAATTCGTTCAAAAATTTACTGTCCTACACAATATATTTGCTGGACCTGCTTCTATATAATATTTTGAGTCCAGAAATTGGGTCTAGGGTGTGGCTTCTGGAAGACGTTAGAAGGAAGGAGAGAGGAGTTTTATGGTTCCCGACTGAGGTTCTTCAGCGCTCTATGATGCACTTCTAGTTTGAAGATAATAGACAAGATAATCTTTTGAAACTACAAACTGTCTTAATGAAAACTTTATAGGACCATTTAGAGTTCAGTATAAATGTTGCTTCCTTGTAAAACGTTCCTTTAACTATCAGTTTAAAGCGGCCCCTTAACTGACTAATTTGTCTCATTGCTCAAATTCATGGCCACCTTCTTCATATCAACAACACATTAACTTTCTTTCCCCCTTGTCTTGGCTAATTGCACAAGGTTTTCCAGATACTACTAATAATAACAATAAGAATGCTGAAAACTCCAACATGTGAACGAATGCATGAATGAATTTATTTAGCAAATCTGTTACAGTATGTTGCAACATTCTTTGAATATGGCTATTGTAGTTTAGGAGCGTTCACAACTAAGATAATTGGATTAGTGGTTTCACCAGCAACTGGAATACATTATGTGACTGCCTCATTCATGTCTGTGCAAGGGTAGTGTTTTACACAACAGTCACTTGTTTCATGCATGTTACATAAAGCCCAGAGGAAAGACTATCTTTGCATTCTCTCTATAATCATCATAAATAATTTGGTATTCTTAAAAAAAATGCAGTGTTATAGTGGTGAGACCTTCATTTTTGTATTGGATTTTTTTTTTTTTTTTGATACAGGGTTTCTCTGCTGTAACTCAGGCTGTCCTGGAACTCACTCTAGAGACCATGCTGGCCTCGAACTCACAGAGATCTACCTCCCTCTGCCTCCTGAATGCTGGGATTACAGGTGTGCACCACCATGGCCTGGCTCGTATTGGCTTTTGATATCTTTACTTCTTTGTGCTCAGCTAAATATTTTGCAAGTATGGATTTAGTAGTTCCAAGCCATGTGTCTGTACCCAGATAATTTGGGGACATGTTAGGTGTGGTCTTCATCCTCGAAATAGTCCCAATCTGTAACTTTTTTTTTTTTTTTACAATTATATCTCCATAGACTTTTGAAATCTCAGAAGTATATCAACTGCCTTTCTTTATGTGAACTAGACCCTAAATGTGCCAGAGGAGGACTGCCACACACCTGTACTGCAACAACTTAGCTTCAAACGGAAACTCAAATCTCTTGGTCTACTGTTTATTCCAGATACCAGGGAGACAGTAGTCATTTCTTTGCTTAAGGGTGGAATTCTCATTGTGTGCTCTCCTGGTTATCGCCTCTCTGCCTCGCCCCAGTGCACACCTGACTTCGTTCCCAGGCTTTACAAGGAACACTCGCCTCGGCTTCCTCCGTGTTCCATCTTCTGAAGCCTCGTGTGGGCTTCTTCTCCCAAGTATTTAGAGTTTAAACCATGTGTCACGGGAGGCCACATCTTTATTGCCATCTGAGCCACAGTTTGTTCAATAGAGGGCACCGACACAATGCATCTTTGTCTTGCAACAACTAATAACCCAGGGTACCGCAGGCCCGGCCTGCCATTAGCATTTACCACCGCCACATTCATCTGTACTATATAAAAACCTAACACTGGCCTGGCCCTCCTCATTGTTTTCGGAACCTTGACTCTCCTTACCATTCTCATCATCCAAATTTATTTAAGGATGAAACTATTAGAAACACAATTGGTGAATTAATGTCATAGGGACTGCTGCTGGCAGCTCATCAATTTTTGATATGCCACTCAGACAAATGAAACATAAGCCACCCAGAACAAGGGGACCTTTTGACACTTCAAAGGAAACCCCTATGGGTGGTTTCCTCTTGAAGCTACACTAAACTGGCTGGATCTCCTCAGCTGGAAGCTGCCAATGTCTCATTAACCCCTAAAAAGGCCCGGCATGAGCCTCGCTTTTCAGCTATAATTATGCGCTGCACTCCTGTTATGCTGCACCGAATCACAACACTGTCACCCGCACATTATAAACATCCATCCTAATTGAAAAGCAGATTAGACTCTTGTGTTAATTAGCCAAAAAGCCCGCCCACTTGCATGCATTATGATTGCCTCTTAAATACTGAGGATGTTGAAATCCCTCAGAAAGACAAGGCAGACTTAATTGCAATAACCTGCACATTAAGTTTAATTTACTTTAAATTTACCGGTTTAGCAGGCTCATTTGATGGTGTTAATGTTCTAGCAAATTAATTATCTGAATTAGTCATGCCTGGTGGAGTTTTGCAGCAGAATACATTGTACAGTGGCCTATTAATAACAGACAAACAGGACAGGATTAATGAGAAGATTATGCTGGAGTTCTTAAAAAGGGGATCTTGCATGAATTCAAATATAATCACCAAAGTGCAAATACAGACCTAGAATATAAACAAACTGAGATTTATTATACTCTATGGTGGGCCATCCAGGAGAAACAGTAAAACATGATCGATGAAATATCAGACGGTAAGAGTCTCTTCCATGCACTCCTGCGATTCCTTCCTCTCCACAAACTGCTTCCCATCAGTGTACATATGTGAAATCTGTGGCAGGCAACTGAATGTCTTCTGTAGGCTGCAGAGATCAAACCTGTAGGGCAGCTAGGAGTAGCTCCCCCCCACCCCCAGTTAACTCTATTGCCCCTTAGTCATTTTATTTCAATACATTCTGGACCTCACCTTTAACCATGTCTTTGATCAGATCATGATACCATTAGCCCATAACTAATCTGAAATAAAGAGTACCTACACTCCATCTTTCATGCCAGCAAAGATCTTTTCCAGGATTATGTTTGTAATTTCTCAGGGTAAGGTGTAATGGAAATTCGATGCTTCGGGAAGATTAGGACATTAGCTCCTTTGGGTGGCGTGATCATCTAGAATCTAGACACATCTTTCTAGGATCCTAAGAAAGACATTCTTAGTCCTCTTTCTACTCTCAGATTCTAAATCAGAACCATTCTAAATGTTTGAAACATTTCCTTAAGGTTTTAGAATGGAGGACATACGAAGTAATATTAGGGTAATTTTTTGAAGAATCATTCAACCTGGAGACTTGTTCTATGCTCTCAGTTCAGTCCTGACATGAACTCATGCGGACTCTCTCTGAAGTCTTTGCGGTGGTCCCATCATTGTAAATACTCTCTCTCCATTTGGTTCTGAAGAGATACACACAAGTACTCTCTGCCCTCCGCAGCAGCAAGAAATAGCCTCTGGGTGTCAAACTAATAATCCTCGACTGGCTCGGACTAAATTCGGCCATGAAGCGATTGACCTAAACATGCCAGATTATTGATCAGGCTGCTGATGCCTAAGCCATCACTTTCTCGGAGAGCCACTGCTTTTGTCTTGATTCCATCTACAACGGTCAGGCTGTGGAGAGCCACTGAAAACTTCCACATTTGCATCCTGCGTGCATCTACGCTGCTCTGCTTAAAATAAAAATGACACCACTTGAAAGGCTGAGTTGTTGATTTTTTTTTTTTTTAAATGATCTCATTAAAAGCCAAGGATTTGGGCTGAGGGTGGAGGGAGACATGGAGAATATGTAAACTTGTTTTATGGGCATTTTTAATTTGAGGAGAAAATAATGAGAATAAAAATTGTTTCAATATGTTTTTTTGTATTGTGTCAATATTTCACACAGCTCCTTCCTGGAGTCACATTTACTGTTAGGGTAGTTGTTGTTGTTTGTGTTTTGTCTGTTTTTTTTTTTTTTTTTGGTTTTGTTTTGTTTTGTTTCGCTTGTTGTTGTTCTCTGTTGAATTAACAATTTGCAGCAGTAAATGAAACTGGCACAAAAAGCAGGTGTTATTAAAACTGGGCAGGAAGAGGACAATAACAACATCATTCCACTTTAAAGGCCGATATGCGTAGGACTGAAATGACGCTGGAACCCATGGGGAATAGAAAATACAGCATAAAGAAAATGGATTTCAGTGACACATAAACAAAAGGCAAATGACTAATATATTTACATGTAACATGTGGTGTATTCATTGCACACCATGGTGACAGAATTGTTTATTTCATTTATAATTTATACAGCAAAACCTTATTAAATGTGTAACTAGTTTGCCAGATGATAATATACATGGGAGATGAAGCTTCCATTATAGAGCATCAGCAACAACAAAAGGTTTGCATTTGTGAGTTAATTTTTCCCAGTCTTCCTTCCTGCAATGTGCTCTCGGAATAGAACCCTGTACCTCTTCAGCCGTAGTAATACCATGGTAGGAATATAGCTATGAGTTTCTAGAAAAGAGAATTCACTGGCAAAAGATCCCCCACTTTGGTGTTTCCTAGAATATGTTTTCAAAAATATATTAAGGACACCCAGAGAGCAGAGGAACCTCAAGGTAATTTCAGAAATTCCAGGAAGACAAATCTCTGGCAAAGCAGCATTCTGTGACAAGCCAACAGCAATAGAATTTGGGACCAGGCCAGGGATTGCTTTAAAGGCCCAAGAACGTCTAATAAGCTTTATAAAAAAAAAAGACAAATGAATTCACCTTGTCACCCTTCTTCAACTGAGCCATCAGGCTAAGATCTTTAGGGTAGTTCCAGAAACCAAGCCAGGGACATGTCTAGTGGAAGCCAAGCAGATTGGGAATGATTATTCCTAGATATGATTCAGCAGGCTTTTGTTTGTTTGTTTTGCTTCTGATTCTGCAGTTCTGTAGTAGTAGCATCTCTTCTGTACCTATTTGCTTTGTATATGGAAACCTAACTAAGTCATTACTCTTCTGTTCCTTTCAAAATAAGAGAAGAACACCTCATCTTAAGGACTTTCCTCCTATTTGGTGATGATGAAATCATTGCAGAATGTTTGCTGTGTGCACTTATGAGCTGCGGTAGGGTGGGTGGGGTTTGGGGGGAAGGAATGTGAGGTGATGGAGAAATGCTTTTAAACAATAAAATGTATTTTACTTTCAAGCCTGGAGCTGTCAGGTTTCATTTTGAATAATGTATCCTGACAGTTCATAGCTACTCTTAAAAACTGGGTGAAGCTTTTGCAGTTGCAAACTAGTGTGATAAAACATGAAAATACTTTATTCAGGTAAAGTGGAAATAGCTGTTCAGTTTGGTTAAGTTACACAGAAACCTTTTTTCTCTCTAAATTAATGTACTGTGCAGATACCTTGCTGGTGACACTACTGCTGTCCACTTAATAAAAGTCCTTCCCATAAGAACTGTGTCCCGGTGCCTCAAAGCATTAGTCACTGTTGCAAACTTACAGCCAGAAAACCTTGAATGCTCAAAGCAGGCATCTGAGGAAATGTATCTCTGTGTTGCCAACCATAAGTGAGAAGTGTAAAGGACACAGGTTTATTCTTTCTCTGCTCATTGGCTGGAAAGGAGAAAACAGCTGATGGTTTTCGTATTTATTTTAGTTTTGTATGTTTTCCTTTATACTGGTTTCATGATCACCCACATGGGAGTTACTGAAGCTGGCCAATGTTAATCAAATACACAAGAGTAGGACATAAAATGAAAGCAAAGCCATGAACACCAGTATTGAGCTTCACTTTGTACCAAGCCCAGTGCTTAAAAACCAAGATGTGAATAAGGTATGCAGTTAGTGCTCTCACAAAATCACCATTCATTGTGGTGGCTGGTGATGACCCATGGAAAATGTTCATGGGAAGTCAATCCAGACAGTGAATCAGACTAAACTTGGCTGCTGGGAAACCCAAAGCTGTGACATTGTCTGTTCTATGAATATCAGTTAGATGGGACATGCACTCTTGTCCTTGAATAACTAGAGCTCTTGAGTTGGGAGTATTACAAATAGAGAACCAGGGCATTATGGGTTGAACTATGCCCCTCTCCTACCCACCCATACATGGAATCCATTGCCTGTAAAGTGGCTGTGTTTGGACATAAGTTCTTTAAAAAGGTAAAATAAATGGCTCATAGTCCATAGCCAGGTGTCTGTTTAAGAAAAAAAAAAAAAAAAAAAAAACAAGGGCAAGGACACTCTTAGAAAGGAAGTTGGGTAAAGATATGAGGCCGCCCATAAGCCCTGGAGAGCGACCTCAAATGCTGCCAATACTTTGAGCTGAGCTTGTTCTCCAGACTGAGAGAAACTGGGTTTAGCAGGTTAAGCCACAGTGTGTGGCGTGTTGCAATGCTGTGCTCATAAACTAATACAGGGAGGAAATGCCACCTTTGTTTAGTCAGAAGACAAATGATGGTGGGATGAGGAGAATCCAAGGAATATCTATTTTTCCAGAAAATTCCATAGAGTCTTAAAAAGGCTAGCGGTGAAGTTAATTTAAACCACAAATGAGCAACTTGTTGGATTCTACTGTCTTTTAACTGTCTGGACCACAGAGCACTATTCTTGGAAAAATAATATGGTCAGTATGCTTAGAAACATTGCATCTTCTCTCTTCCTCTTAGTGATCCAAGGATTATCAGCATGCAAACAATGCTCACCAATATAGAAGAGAGCACATTAATTTTATTCAACCTAGCATTTCCCACTTTTAAACTAGAGAGTTAATATTCTCATAATATCTTCTAAAATCCAGTACAACAGGGATTTATTAAATATTTTATCAGTTCCTCATCTGCTCTCACTGATGCCTCCATCTGTATTGCTAAATGGAAATAGAATTCTCTTTTGATAATAAAGTCTCAGTACTCTTATTAGTCTCTGAAAACATTACCCTTAGTAACTCTCAACTAAACTGTTGGCATTCATTAGTCTCTCTGGCCAGCATGCTCACCCAGACCTGCCATCCTGACCATAATTCAAAGTTCTTTTGCAGTTTCACCTTCTTCATGTAAATGTCCTTATTCCTGCTCTCCACCTCTCTCAGTGTAGGACACCATCCATCCCTCTCATTGGGAATTATATTCTGGTACATATAATTAGTGTCCTTTGTCTTATATTGATTAATTTTATTTCTCCTTGTCTCCCTAGACTGGAAGACCCTAGAAGGCACGAGGCACATTGAGTTTCTATCTTTGGTACAGAACAGAATGTCTGGCACAAGGTGAGTAATTCTTCAATTAAGGGCAGAACAATGAATCATGCCCTGGATATTGGCTGACCTTCTAGTGTTATATGCCCTGGCCATGCTGCCTTCTCTCTTTTAAATCCCATTACAGTAATGGAATAAAAATTCCTTTCAATGGAATGTTGTACAGAGAAGACTACCAAGTACTTAAAATTACTAAAAGTCGGACAGCAATATTCTGCATCATTTGAAACTCATCACCTCCACCATCACCACCATCATTATCACCATCTCATATTTATTGCACACCCACTATGTGCCCTTCTTGGTTAAATGCTTCCTTTGCATGTTAAATTTCAGCATAACCATGACTACTGTGGCCCTTGCTTTGCTTTCCTTTTTGAACAAAAGCACAAATTCTACTCAATTTATGTCAATACATGGATGAATAAAAACATGTGGTCTGTGTACACAATGGAAGTTTACTCAGCTAGAAAGAAAAAGAAAACCATGCTACATACAAGAAAATTGGTAATCATTATGTTAAGCAAAATAAGCCAGGCTCAGAAAGGCAAGCACCATGTATTTTCTCTCATATGTAGTTTTAAATTTGTGTGTGTGTGTGTGTGTGTGTGTTTATTTCTCTGTCTGTCTGTCTACATCTGTGTTTAGTCATCAAAACTGAAAGGTGATCACGAGAGAGTTAGAAAGTGTCCTTAAGTGGTAGAGTAGAAAATAGGAAGCAGTGGAATGCACCTATTATGAAAGCAGAAGAGAGAACAATTTGATGGAAGGAGACTAGTAAGGCAGGCAAGGAAGCAGTAAGGAAGTGGAAGAATGGGGTGAAGAAGAACAAAGTCCTATCAATGAACAAGCCATGATGAAACTTAGAACTTTGCTAATTAAAACATACACGATTAAAATGAAAACAAACCCCAAATCCCGTAAATGACCTGAGAGTTCTTATCTAGTGCCTTGTGAGGAAGTATGTGGAGAGAAAGAGAAGTCTTATGTGGTCAAGTTTCTTCTAGCACATATGCAGGAGCAAGCTCTATCGATCGCCTTAGGCACCACCACCACCACCACCTCCTCCTCCACCACCACCACCTCCTCCACCACCACCACCTCCTCCTCCACCACCACCTCCTCCTCCACCACCACCACCCTCCTCCTCCACCACCACCTCCTCCTCCACCACCACCACCTCCTCCACCACCACCACCTCCTCCTCCACTACCACCACCTCCTCCTCCACCACCACCACCATTTTCATCATCTCATGTCTCATGGAGAGACAAACACTTTGTCTATTACTTACAAATATAATTGCTCAAAGAGAGAAAAACCTGTTAGACTAGGCGTAGGTCTGACCAGAAGTTACTTGTTAGTAATCCTCAACTTTTCCACTTACTCCCAGAATCTAAGCTAACAGCCAGTTCCTACCCCACTGTGTCCCAACTTGGCCCAGTGCTGCAGCCCTACCACACCATCCAGGTTGAGCTGCTGTGAAACCTGCTTGACTACAACAAACTCTCCAGTTTGGCTCCCTCATGTCTCACTAACAATCATTTTTCCTACCATAAATACCATGGGTTTTTCAACTTCAAATTTTTACTAAGTAATTTTTGCTTAGAAATTTCCTAGTTTTTCTCTATACCCATAAAGTCTGTTTGATTTCTTCCCCTGCTGACTCTCTGATACTGTTATGCCATATATATATATATATATATATATATATATACATACACACCATATATATATATATATATATATACACACACACCATATATATATATATGCTGTTATGTTGATATGTCTATTTATTATTCATAATTTTTCCTTATGTCTCAATTAGGCTTTTTCTTACCTCAGAGCCTTGACATTTTCTGTTGTTTTTGTCTAGAGAGTTCTATCCCAGGCATGAGTATACTTATTTGCTTCCATCACTGTGACAGAATACCTGAGAGAATTTACTTCAAGGAAAAAGGTTTGGTTTGACCTATAGTTTCAGCCTGTGGTTGCTTCCTCCCATCTTTGAGGGCTGCGGGTTGATGTATAACCATGACAAAGGGGGAATGGTAGAGAAAAGCTTCTTTCCCCAGTGATAGCCAGTGAGAGAGAAAGAGGAGAGGGCACACTGTTAAGGCAAACCTTGAAGCATACCCACAAGGACACTTTCCCCAACTAGGTTCTATCTTCCTTTAGCACAGCCTCGTTAGTGCCCTCATCACCTAATCACGTCTCAAATGGTTCACAGATCCTTGGACATGTGAATGGTTTGAAGGGATAGTTCATTTTTAAACTACTATATAGCTTTTTCTCAAATATTGTTGATACCGGGCTGACTACTTTGGCTTCAGTCAGTTCCTCTAGATTCCCTTTTATAAATATATTTTTTTCCAGAACTCTTATGAATATTGGAGACTGTCTTGCTTATTTAATTTCTTTTAAAAATATTTTTTTCATTGGTAGGCATAGTAGACAGAACATTATTATTAATGTAATTATGCAAGTACCTGACAGTCGGTGGTAGCACATGCCTTTAATCCCAGTACGTGGGAGGCAGAGGCAGGTGGATCTCTATGAGTTCGAGGCCACTCTGGTGTACAGAGTGAGTTCTAGGACAGCTAGAGTTACAACAGGGAAACCTTGTTTCAAAAAACAAAAGACAAAAAAAATCAAAACAATTATGCAAGTACCTAGATTATTTTTGATGGATTAAAGAATGAAGAACACCTTTGTGATCCTTGGCAAACTCTGGCCAGTGGGGAAAATGCTGTGGTAGCCATTGTCCTTAGAAGAAAGGTAGGGATAATGTTATGAATCACTGGGTATCAAAACAATGACCTGCACACTGTTTTAGAAGTAGAAAGTATGTAAGAGAAAATAAATTGTTCAAGGAGTTGTCACAGTGATATCATTCAATCACTCACGCTCTGGGTCTGCATTAGTGATGAGAAGAGCTTCCCATTAATTCTTTTGTGTAGCAGGGCAAAACGGCATTTATTCTTGTGCCTATTAAAACACAGTTCTGTTCCTGGAGCCCTAGAGTGTTTTGGTCTCTTTATAATCTAATCTTAAGCCTAGAATTGGAAGGCTTCAGCCTTCATACATTCTGGAACATTTAAACCTCTGTAAAGTCTAACCAACCTTGGAGACTTACTGCTTGCTGACCGAACTCTTTTGATGATGGCAGATACTGGCTGACTCCTGAAATTTCTCTGACTGAACTGCCCTGCTTGGCTTCAAACTGACTCACTCTTCCTGTCTGATACTGAGTTCTGCTGAGCTGCCTCTGTGTCTCTCTGCTTCTCTGCCTTATCCCTACTCAGTTTGCTTCAGACTCCATGTCTTGTCCAATTACTGCTTGATCCAACTCATGCTGTCCCTGTAACTGACTCAACTACTCTGAGCTGAGAGCCTGCCTTATATTGTGAGAGTTGGGCATGTCCTCATTCTGACTCAGTCTGCTAACTCTTCCTCTGATTAGTCATTTTGCCTGTCCTTTACTCTGACTCATCTAAGACATCACTTTCAATCTGACACTGACTCCTTCTGCGTTCTACTACCTGTGTCTGCTTCCACATTCTGTTTTTCTTAGGGATTAAGGGCATGGACCACCACTGCCTTCTGAATACTAGGATTAAAGATGTTTTCCACCACTGCTTTCTGAATACTGGGATTAAAGATGTGTCCTGACCACACAGGCCTCTATGTGTGATTCCTTCATATAGACCCTGGAATATAGACCCTTCCTAGCTTTCACATAGGCCTATTCCTCTACACTTTGGGTAGCTCAGAAAGCAACTCCTTTAGGATACAATTCATAATAGTCAAAACATGGAATGAATTCTACACTAGAATTAATAACAGGATGAGGCGAATGTAGAATTCCTGCTAAGTTCTGAGGTAGAAAAAAGGTACAGGAAACAGGCACTGAGCCTGTGGAAACAGCTCAGCAGAAATAGGTAAATGTCAGTTTCCACACTTCACTGGCAACTGGGACTCTGGGAAATCACATCCACATTATCTGCTAGGATATGAGTATTTGGTGTTAGTTCGAGGTAGCAAAAATCTTTCTTCCATGAGGTCTACTAAGTTTAATGGGAAAATTAATTCTTTTAAAGTTAAATAAGAAAAAAACTACAGACTGCCATGGACCTTCATCACTGAAGAAGACATTTTAAGATCCTGTGCATTGTAAAGAAAGCTATGAGAGGCACAGCTAAGAACACATGTCAAATCACCCAGAGCAGCGTCAGCATTCAATAATCTTTTATTCTATTCCTTTTTCTTCCAATTCAGGCATAGTCAGCAGAGGATACACATTCAACAAAATGCACACATTATAGTTGATTCACAAAATAAGGCTTATTTCTTCTAAATTGGTGTAGGTATGAACGGAGTCTTGCGGGGGTGGGTAGTTCTCAAATAAGGAGACTGTTTGAATTGAGCAAGCCCCAAATCACTTTATTTACTAATAAATAATTCATTTTATAATGAAATAACTATCATGGTCATAATATAAATCGCTTAGTCTCTGTAATTAGTTGCCTTTCTGGTTGTGATAAAACAGCTGAAAGAAGCAACTTAGAGAAGAAAGCTTACTTCAGTGGGGTGGGGGAGGCAGGGAGAGACAGAGATGGAGAGAGACAGAGACAGAACAGAGAGAGACTGTGAGGGAGAGTGCTGGAAGCAGGTTCTCCCTATGGTCCCTGACTCATATCTCCTCAGAGCAACCCACTTTCTGCCTATAAGCCTCACATTCTAAAGTTTTCATAGCCTTCCTAAACAATGACATCAGGGGGGATCAGGTAAGCCTGGGTGCTACGTTCACATTTGAACAATGACTTCACCTAACTTCTTCCCAACAGAGCATCAGCATACTCAAAGGCCAGAACAATGGTCAGCACACATAAGGACTACTCAAATATTCTTTTGAAGACACACAAAGTTAGAGAATTGGTTTTTAACTATTCTTGACAGATTTTGGTTGGTGGGCAGGAATTTGAGCTGATCGCTTTAGGAGAGTAAGACCAGAAGGATACAATTCATTTACTTTTAATTTTACTTGATTATTTCTAAGAAAGTTTCCTTATTTTACTTACTGTACATGGTACTGTTATATAAGGATATTTACACACATGCGTATATTGTACATTGAGCTTACCACCCACATATTCTCCAAACTTGCCGTTTCTCCTCCTCCTCCCGTGAACTCCCCTTTTCTCTAGATTGTTTTATTTCTGTTTTTCATCATATATAAATACTTGATTTTATGTATTTATCTAAAATCTAGAAATCACAATTGAGAAAACATATTTTATAAAACTGCTCATTCACTTAATATGATTGATTGCCCTAAGTTATATACATTTTCCTGCAAATGACATAACTTTGATTTCTTCATGACTAAAATCCATTGTACATAGATATCTCATTCTCTTCATCCATTCCTCTTTTAATAGACACAAAGGAAGGTTCCACAACTCAGTTGCTATGAGTCGTTCTGCAGTAAACATTGATGTCTCTGTGTTATGTTGATGTTAGATGCTCAAGGTACACCTCTAGGATTGGTATGGCTGGTCATTCATACATCTTCTCTTAGCTTTTGGGGGAGCCTCTAGATTTCCTCATGATTTCCATAGTAGCCAGACTTCTCTACTTCTTACAACAGTGTATAAGGATTCCCTTTGCCCATATCATTATTAGCATTTGTTCTCTTAATGACTAATATTCCATCTGGGCTGAGATGTAGTTTTAATTGCATTTCTTCAGTGGGAGGCTAGTGAGACTGAATATGTTTTGTATGTTTACTGGTCATTTGTAGTTCATTTTAAAAAGAACTGTATGTTTACCTGGGTTATTTGATTCTTGCTGTTTAGCTTTTGAGTTATCTGTATATTCTATATATTAACGATCTGTCAGGTAAATATCTCTCCAAGATTTCGTACATTGTCTCTTCACTGAATTAACTAGTTGGAAGCTTTTTAATTTCATGAAGTCCTATTTGTCAGTTGCTGGTATTATGAAATTCTTCTCTTGTCCCGTCAGTGGACTAGTACATTTCGATGATTGTCATTGCTACTATTATTTGTTTATGTTTACTTTCTTTGCAAAGTATATCCTACTTTTGTAAATAATTTTAAACACATCATGCATATTTTTCACAGACCCCTTGTGAGACAAAAGTTATTTTTGCTACATTTATTCCAGAAAGATTTAAATAACTTATCCTTTCCTATCAATTTTTGTGTGACCCAACATTATAATTTTATTTTTTCTGGTTCTAATGAAATAAGGCCACCTAAGAGCAGCATACATGTTCAAAGAGTGAATGAATAGAAATCTCGATTTTGGGATAAAAAAATTTAAAAAGCTAGTGCTAAGATTTTGAATTGTGCTAATGAATACCAGCCATATCTTCTGGAATCATTACCTCAAAAATATAGACTTACTCTGTATAAGGTTTCTTGTATGTATGTATGTATGTATGTATGTATGTATGTTGCATGTCTGTTTTCAGGGCTGACCATTTCGTATTGGATTACTAATTGATGTGCTCTTCTCTGGGGAAGATTACTTCTCCTGTGCTCAACATTCCTTAGTTGTCTGTAGGTTTTGGTTCAGGAATGAAGCCTCCTGGGCTTTCCTCCCTCCACTTTAACATGCCTATCGGTGTCATCTTTGTTCAGCTCATCTTTGAGTAGTCGTATTGATGATACTTTATGGGTATAACTTCCTGCATTCCCAGGAGACACAATCAAAAAGCAAAATCCCTGATCTTTAGCTCTTAAAGTCTTCCCATTCTCTTTTCTGAAATGTTCTCTGAGCCCTAGAGATGGGAATGATTTGTAGATATATGTATATGAGGCTATGTATACAATAACAATTAATGAGAAAAGATTTTGAAAGAGAGCAAGGAATGGCATATGGGAGAGGCCGAATGGAGGAAAGAGAAGGGAGAAATGTTGTAATATATTATCTTGAAAATAAAATTTAAAAAAAGAAAGGCTTAGATGAATACTAAATGAGTTTACAGGACAATGTGTGATTATTATCATATGAAAAATGAAGATGTCCTCATCTTCACTAGGTACAGAATTGAAAAGATACAGCTAATATTAAAGATTACTATATATTTTAACTTAAAAAATCTACTTTATTGATGTGCAATTATCACACAGAAGTTATACCTATGTATTTAAATTATACACCCGAGGTAAGTATGTACCCATGAAACCTTATCATAATCTATGCCCTAAATATAGCTGTTACTTCCTAAACTTTCCTCTCATTCTCTTTTGATTATGGCCAGTGTTTGTTACAGGGACACTTAGCATGAACTCTACCCTTTTAAGGTACTATGACTAGCCCGAGGAAGAGAAGATGGACAGGTCGTAGTGAAAGGGTACCAAGTTTCAGTTATACCAGATGAGCAGACTTAGAGGTCTGCCACACATCAGAGTACCCAGAGTTAATAATAGTAGATCATGTACCTCTTTCAAAAAGTAGATTTTTATGTTAAATCTATAATAATATAAAGGCAGCAATTTATCCAGAGCTCTAAAGAGAAGCACAATGTATTCTAAGGGTGCTTAGGAAGCCAGCACAGGACCTGATACAGTCTTGTTACTTTGAGGATCCCTGAAATCCACTACTGTTCTCATCCATCACTGTTGTCAGACTCGCTGGTTAGTTATTACCCCACTTAGGTCCTCTAGCTTGAGTATAGTGCCCTGGATATCTCAATGCATATGTGTATCATGGATTTACTGGTGTATTGACCCAGCAATTGCCTTCCTATCTCCACAGGTATGTACCTTCCAGTACTAAGGCCTTTCAGTATAATGGTGTGAAGTCTGTTCTGTTGTCTGTGCCACTAAGAAGAGGAAAACTCAAGCTAAACTGTTTATGTACTCAATAAAGATTAATTTCTCCATGCTACCGGCTATTCGTTTCTGTAGATTTAATAAAACTAGGATTTCTCCTCCTTCAACTATCGTACTCACTAATGCTATTCAAAATCTCTTTCACTTTGGCATTTAGCCAGAGATGCATTTTCAAACACATATCTAATGATGCAATTCAGGGAACTGAATATAGTTGCAAATAAAGCACAAAATCAAGATCAAATTTCTTCTTTTTCAAGGGCGGTTCAGAGACTCAGACTATTTCCCAGGCTAGCTAGGAGCTGTCTTAGTGAAGGATGACCTTGGACTCCTGATCTGCCATGCCTCCGCCTCCCAACTTCAGAGCTTATAGAAGTGTGCCACCATATTCAAGAAAGCACCCAGTCTCTCTCCATTAAATAAGACGTTAGTTGTATCTCTTTTTTCCATAGAACATTGAACCTTTGGCCTTATCTATAGTGACCCTAGCATCTAACTTCTCACTTGATAATTCTGTTACAAATCCAGATAAAAACAACAAGAAGACTGTTTCAGGATTCAGGAGTGCAGCCAACAACTTAAAAAAAAAAAGTCCAAGCAGCAGAGTGACCTGTTTTGTTGTTGTTGTATTTAAAACTTTTAAATCACTGACTCAATTTCTGTGTCTTGATGTAACTAGTTTGTATGTAACAAGTCATATTGAATTAAGGTCTGGACAAATCCTATGGATTGTAGTAATTTATAAAAGCGTGTTTGTGGATATTAAAACTCATGAGAGCCTAGATCTGTAAATAAAAGGTTATTGTACAAGTATTGGAGAATATTATTATTCTCACACTTCTTCCCACATTCATAAACCAAGGGCTGCTTTGAGGTGAAAAAGCACTTCTGCTATTTAATACAGACATCACATTCTCCTGATCCAGCTGAGTTTCAAGGAGGAGGTTTGAGCACCCATAGTAGGAGAACTATGAACTGAGAGGCACTGGCTTCTGGAAATCCTCTGTATATATTTTTCTCCTATTGCTTCAGGCAAATTCACCTTTAATTTGTACACGAAGCACTGGCAAGAATGGCAGTGAATGTCCATTCAGGAATGGACAGCTGCCTATGTCCTGGTGCTCTCTTCTTTGGATTCGCCAACACACTGATTTGAGAGTTGTAGGAGTCAGAAGTAGTTGTCCTCTTGGCTGGGAGTGATTTACGTCTACCTGGATCTTTATTTCCGTTTTGCCAGTCTTCAAAGTTCAGCTCTGTGTCCCTTGCTCCTGGGGTACATCTCTGCTGGTGCTTCTTGGGGCAACACCTGCTTTTCCCGAGTCTACTCAGCCTACTTGCCCTTCCCTGCAATCTCTGGCTCCCTACTACACCTGATTACTTCACCACAAAGCATTACTTCCTAGAAGTTTTTTTGTTGTTGTTGTTTTGTTTTTTTGGAGGAAATTATTTGTCCTCAACTAGATTCTCTTTTAGATTTTCATCTTTGATATTGTTACATCCCTCACTTCAAGAACTTAGAGCTGTAAAGCAGTTACTGCCTAACATTGAATTGGATTCTAAATACTTTGAATAGTCACAGATGTGTTGGCTAGTATTTTTAAAAGTAGAGATTTTTGGTTGAATACGCTTACAAAAATTCCATTTGAACACCATAACCAATTGGTGTGCTCTTCCCCGGGGAAGACTATTTCTTTGACTCTCAGCATTTATTATTTGTCTATAGTTCTTTATTAAGGTTGAGACCTCCTGGAACCCCCCACTCCACTTTGGCATGTCTGTTGCTGCTCTCCTGGTCCATTTCATGTTTAGACAGCCATCTTGAAAAAGGAGGCCATAAATTTAAGAAAGAGCAAGGAGAGGGTTGGAGGGAGAAAAGGGAATGAAGAAATGTAGTTATATCATAATATCAAAAAAGCAAAAGAAATAATATAAAGGAATTCCAGTAAATGATAACAAAGACTCTTAAGATTTCATTTTAGCTTTAAATGTGAAGACAGTGATTGCAGTGTAGCATGTGGGGAAAATGAATGCAGTGTAGTACTGACTTTGAACCCCTTTCCTCTGTGTTTGGAGGTACGTAGTGGGATAGTACAGCTTTGGCCCTGTGGTGACTGTAACAGCACTAGATAATGTTTGTTTTCAGCTCTTCACATTTTCAGCAAATTTCATAGTTTCTTCATGTTAGTTTTTGGATTCCAATACTGTTAACAGAAAGGGGGAAAGGCTGGATTTATGGGAGAGGCTTCTCCAAGCCTGGCATCCTTTTATTAAGAGGAAGAATTGTGTTTTATGCCCAGGTGTATCTGACAATAGATGCCAAGAAGTCTGTGCAATAAGAGTACATACACGAATCTCCCTACTGCACAGACCTTTTGAAGCCCTCGCTGTAGCACATGTGGATGCTAGGTCCAGGTTAGCACCTTCTCCCACTGATCCACACTCCTGTTTTGTACCCTGATGATACACTTTTATATAGTTCTGCTGCCATGGTTCTTCAAGAGGTTATTTTAGAACAAGTCAACTTATAATTCACAGAACTGTATATTTTGTTGAGATGTGCTAAAATTAAAAGCTAGCCTGTCATGTACATGACATTTTACCTCGATATGTGAAGTTATAATCTGTCCATATGGAAAGACAGTAAGAAAGACCAAACAGTTGATTTTTCCGTTGCTTTGACCCTTCGGGGACTCAGGGTATTGTCGGAGGGGAATGCATAACATGACACAAAGTCTCCATCTCTCTGGATCATTAGCACTAAATCCAATCTAGGATAATAATGGTCTCAAGTGGTATTTTGTGGCTATTCAATGCCTTACAAGAAGTACACTTATGTTGTAGTAGATTTCCAGGAACTTATCCACAGCAGTTTCTAAATCTGTTGCTTCTTAGAAGGCTTTATTTTTTAGTTAATAGCTATATAAAGATGATTTCCTCCAGCATGTACTAGAATATGTGGAAAACTCTGAATTATGTTTACAGATGTAAAAAATATTCTCTTCTTAATATGATAATACAAGGAAGTGCCAAGTTTACTTGTCAAAATCTCATGTGAATGAAAAGGAACAACATGCTCATTCTATAAGCCCACACAGGCAGCTTGGGAAATCTGCACCATAGCTCTACATATCTCCTGGACTTGTTCAAGAAAGGTGAGCTGATTAGTGAGGACCGTCTGTAAACAGGAGGATGGTTAGATACTGAAGAAGCCACACAGTGCAAATTAAGGTCAGATTCCAGCCGGACCGCTGGGCACGATGCTTACCTACATTAGTGGGCAAGGCATGCAGCCTCTGAATACCAGTTCCCATGCTCTAATACAGCTGCTGTAGGGTTTAAATAAGCTGGCATCTGTGAAGGACTGAGGATGGTACAAAAATATACAGTAGCTTATACTTCATAATACATGTAAAGAAGCTCCTGATGCTGTGGTTTTTCAATTCATTTCACTGAACTAGAAAATCAACTGTGTCTATTTGACATCAGAGGACCAGGTACTCAGCAAGCGGCCAGGGACACAAACAGGACAGGAAAAAACAAAACAAAACATAATCATTATCCTTAAGGGCTTTGTCATTGAAAACGGCAGATATGCTCCAAAATGGTTCTCAATTATTGTGGTAAGTATGTGAATAGAGTTGTCAAACTGTTACGAGCATATAAAACAGGATGGAACATCTCTCCCTGAGAGACCTCCTCAAAGAAAGACACATTCATCTGGCTATGGAAAGGGAGTAGAAACGAATCATTCCACAGTCGGGAATCACCTGGCGACGGACTTCTTCTGTGGAAGATAATGGATCTGCACTTCACCTTGTACACTGCATAGATTTTGTCAAAAGGTGGTGGTATTGTTTTCTAATGAAGAAGATTTTCTGTAAAAGGATAAGCATAAAAGAGAATTGGGGGGAAGACAAGGGACACGATTGATATTTAAAAGAAGGGAAAAGGGAAAGAATCTAACCTCCCCAAAGATAAAGTTAAGTACGTGAAGGTAAAATGCTTTCCTGTGCAATATCCTATTCAAAGACAATGTCCCAGAGGCTTACTTCAGTAAATTAATATGACACACTGACGCCGAGGAAGGAACCTTGCCTTACTGGTGTAAATGGAAGAACTTTATTTGGAGATGGATCCCTCCAAGGAAACGGTGCTATTTTAGCTGATTTCCACATGACACCCAGATTCATCCCTCAATAGATAAAGTACTGACATTTCAACTGCAGTTTGTCCAGTTCTGCCTCACTGGTCATTGGGGAAATTCATCTAAAGCCGAAAAAAAAAAAAGGACTAGAAATGCTCGCATCATATTAATAAACGCAAAATTGAGGAAGCAGCCAACTGGCAGCCGATGTATTTTGGTGGTTTGATAAGGCTACTAAAGAGTTTATGATGTGACAGATGTTTCACTACACTATTGTGAAATGAATAGATTATGAGAAGTAATTAGATGTACATTGGAATCAATGCTCTTATCATCGAGGCCTTCGGGCAATGCAGTAGATGAGAGTCTTGGCAGCAGGTGGTCCAATGGCTCGGAGACAGGAAGACACACCGCGGGAGACTGAGTGACAGGTTTCACAGATCCAGGGGGTGAGAGATCTGAGCTGGGGCTTGCATTTGTAATCTTTACTCATGTATAAATAATAACAACTCCACCATTGACTTCATATGCTATGTCATCGCCTCTGTCACCCTCAGACAGACATAGCTGGTCTCATCCACACAGTTATTCTCCATCCCACTCTTCTCAAATATGCATATGCATGTCGATTGTAACTGACAGCTCTATCATTTTTTTTTGAAGGAAGATTTTATAGCTAATCATCAGATGATTGCATTTATTTTTAATGCCTGGCATTGAGCCGCCATTGTACAAAACTTCCTATAGGTTTCAGATCAGAGCCTGCAAAGGACTTTAACTGCCTTTCATCAGGAAGTCGACTTCTCTCTGGCTCAATGACTAACATTTAAAGGGACACGTTGGCTTCCCTGCTCTGTAAAATCCCTTTGCAGGAGACTTGGCAGGGTCATCTTCCATGCTTGAAGCAACCATATGGAGCCTGCTGCTTTCAAGAGAAGGTTTGCTTTCTGCCAGTATCCAGGGTCAGCTGTAGGCACACTGGGGAATGCTGAAGTTTCCAAGGGCAGAATGAAGAGGGAGGGAAGAAATGGGTGATTAGAGGGAATTAAGTGACTGATTCTCTGTGTACATCTGCTATCCCTAGGAAGAAGAAATAGCTGGTAAAAAACCATTTAGTAGTCCACACATGATTAAAATAGCCATGGTATTTACAAAAATGGAGGATAACCTTCTTGCATGATAAAAAATAATATGTAGTTCTAATAATTAAAAGTTGTCATCCTAGAAAATAAGTAGCATGTTTTTGTGGTGCTATGCTCAACAACATATGTAGGAGTTTATAAAACTCTTACACATTTATCTACCTGTCTAATTAAATAAATCTTGTATTCATTCTATTATTTCCCTATCAGTTACTGCTATGGGTATATACTTAAATGGTCATGTTACAAAGAAGTCACCTCTCTCTCTCTCTCTCTCTCCCCTTTCTCTTTCTCTCTCTCTGAATACACATGTGAATATGGTTCCTGTGTGCCTTTCATGGGACACTACATGTCTCATTGTGGATGCTTTGATGTTACTACGTGTTGTATTTTAAACTTCATAAATCAGAGAGCAAAATCTGCATAATTTGATGAAATAACATAGTTATAACATAGAAGACAACCATTCTATGGAAAGGGCTATTATAGTAACTCTTGATCTAAACTAACATATTTCAGCATAACTAGTAGTTAAAAAGCATACACTGAAATATTTAAGTTTTTCTTACTGCTTAATAATCAGGTGGCTAAAAGTATAAAAAGGACACAGTCCACATGTCAAATGCTAAAAGAAGAATGTTGATCATCTAACCACATGCCACAGAAAGTTCTTGTCTTTCAACAGATGTATATAAGGATCCCCCGTATAAACTGCAAGACCCCATGATTCTCATAGAGCCCATGTCTGCTCAATCAAAACTTCCTTAGCGGGCAATAAAGCTCAACCCACGATAGATAACAAGACCTTGTCAAAGGGGCACGAAGAATAACCTGAGGAGGATGACCTTGCTCTTTGCCTATCCCCAAATGAGCATGAACTCTCCGTATGGCATCCACTTAATGAGTAATCTGCAGATGTCACAATAGCTTCAGAGGGCAGATTCACTGCTCATCTTTACTGTGTAAGTTAGAATGCTAGGCTTTCTCTAGGTCAAAATAAATGGCTAAAACCACTAAAGAAATGCCTAACTCTAGATTTAAAATCAACTATTTGATTCCAGAGTCCATGTGCTCCTTTGAGTCTTGCTATTGCTGTTTGTTTGTTTTGAGGATTTTATGTGTTAAAAAAAGAGAAGGACCCTAAGGTAGGTGAGTAGGAAAGAGGAGTGGGTCTGAGGGGAGTTGAAGTAGGGATCAATATGATCAAGACATTATATAAAATTATTAAGGAACTAATAAAAACGAGGAAGGAAATTTCAGTAAAAAAAGAAAAAGTCTCATGGAAGGAAACCTACTATTATTTATAAGATTACTACAAACATAGAAAAAATAAAACAGTTTGAATGAAAGTAAGCTAAAGGGAGAGAGAAGAAAGTTTGTTCCAGATTCCATTGGTTGTTACATGAGATTTCCCATGCCCTTTGACTTGTTGATCAGGAGGTCCCAGAACTTTCCAAAAGTACAGGCTATTACCATTGCTTTTGGGTGGCCATCAAAACTTGAAGGTAAAGTCCTATTGTTAAAGACACTACATATGTTGGGCAAAGGAGGTGGAGAAATCATAAGGCCATTGACCTGGAAACTTCCTCCTTGCTAGCTTCCATAGACCCCAAAGACGCTAGGCAACCTGCTGGAGTAGAAAAGTCATCAATCATCTTGCGTTGCCAAGAACTTTGTGAGATATAATAATAAGGAACCTAGGAAGATATGTCCATTTATGCAATAGTGGCACGAATAATATGGGTGTAACCAACCATTTATGAGGCTTTTAAAGGTCCAGTTCATAGGAAAGAACTGATGTCTTGCACTGTAAACCTTGGCAAGAACCTGTGTCTGGAGGTTCCTGGGGAGGCCCCAGGGGAGAACATCCTACTATTATTTTGCTAAATACAAAACTGCTTTTTAAATACTTATTTTTATACTCTGGATTAGGGGAGCACTCAGCTCTCACCTGAGAAGCTTCTTGTAATGGACAGAAGTTAATGTTGACACTCACAACTGATCCAAATGCAAAGGATCAGTAACTATAGCGTGCTCAGCTTTAAATGGGGTGACTATATTATACCTTGGCCCTCGAGGGTAAGAGAACATTGTGGAAGAAAGAGCAGAAAGACTGTAAGATTCAGAGTTTGGGGACGTCTACTGCTAAATTATATCTTAACATGGCAGATGCATTCGTTAACTCACTGCAGCTGTGGTTACCAACATAAGAGCTGCAAAAAAATGGGCCACCAATGTTTTATAACAGAAAGGGGACGATTAATGGTCTGTGGGAGAAATGTTTTACTTTCTTCACTGGTGCAACCGCTGGTAAGTTGTTCATACTTCAGTAAATAACTTCCCACTCATGCTCATGAAGTTTAAACTCTGTTTAAACTTAGAAGGTGACAGACACACAATGACACGAATGCAGGAAAGAGAACTTTGTGAGAAGAAGTGTTTTAGGATGAAAACTAGGGTGGGCGAGGCAAGATAATAGGGATGAGAAGGACTAAATTTTATTATATACACATAAGAAACTGTCAAAGAATAAAAACTACACCGAAAATGATAAAGAAATGCGAAGCATTTTGTCTTGGAACAGACTTGACTGTTGGAAAGAGTCAGCTCTCTTGTGTCCTAGTAATGTTCGCATTTAGATCAAAATTTGGTGTTGGAGCTTCAGAAAAGGGAGATAGGTAACTCGATACCAAAATTCACTTGGAAAAGGAAGCATGAAGGAATGTATAGAAGGAAGACAGAAAACAAATGAACATATTTTGAAATATACTATAATCATCTGTAAGTAAATCATTATTAATTTGGCATGTGGGAGAAAAACCCAGAAATTGACTCGGGTGCATGAGAAATTTAGTGCACAACAAAGGTAATAGCCAAGGTCATTTGAAGAAAGGTGAACAATGGTAATAAGCAGATACTTCTAAATAGTGTAGGAAAACCGAAAACTCCTTATCTACTAAAATTTGTGAAACAGGTTGGACTCCCCGTTTACATAGTTACAGGAAAATATTTTTAAATTACAATTTTAAAATCCAGACACTAAAAGGGAAAGACCAATTTGGCTATGTAAGGGTTTGTTTTCCTCTCAAGACAAAGTAAAGTCAGAAGACAATAAAAACAGCAGAAGAAAACATTTTTAACCTAAGTCACAAAGATGTGCTATCTCTAATAGTGTTGGAACTTTTAAAAGCTGAAGATCAGTAATCTGATGTCACCGCTTGAAGTAACAAGTCCTGATAGATAGAAGAGCAGTTGAATGAAGTCTGGTGCATTTATGCAATAGTTCTATGCAATGCTCTGAAGTTTTAGGCAGAAATGAAGAGCCATATGAACCAAAATAGAGTGTTTTCCAGGGCTTTTGAGTAGTGAAACTAGAAAGTGCAGAACACCATTTATAGTGGGTTACTTTGTTTCAGTGCACACGAAAGGAAAATTTAAAAGAGTTAATACATCCAGTTACTTTTGCAAAAAACAAAGTATAGTATAGATGAAATAGAACTTATTACAATTGATTATGGAGTTGTGTGGAGGAGGGGAAAATAGAGGCACACAAATCAAACAGAACAAAAGCAGAGGCAACTGTCATTTGTCTGACGTCATAGTTTTTGGTGTAATTCTGAGGTTTAGGATAATATTACAGTTTGGATGTGGTTTGGCATGCAAGGGTTCAGATGTTAGAAGGTTGGTGCTTGCTTGGTCAGCGAGGACACAGAGACCCATAGCCAGAGGTCATGTGAAGAGAGTATAAATCGGAGGTCTCATAGGGCCCCTCCCCTCACAGCTGAGGAATTCCAACAAACAGGGTGAGTAAAGACTGTAGAAGTCAGAAGCAACGGAGGACACCAGGAGAACAAGATCCGCTGAGTCCACTGTGCAGGACTTGTAAGTTACAGAGATTGAAGCAGCATGCACAGGACATGCATGGGTCTGCACCAGGTCTGATATGTGTATGTTTACTGTTAGCTTTTTTGTTTCTTTGTGGGACACCTAATTGTGGGAGCAGTCCCTGATCCTTTTGCCCACTCTTGGGACTCTTTCCTCCTATTGGGTTGCTTTGTCTAGCTTCATGCCAGGGTTTTTACCATGTGTTATTTCATTTTGGTATTGACATGTTTGTTTGTTGCCTCCTGGAGGCCTGCTCTTTTCTGATGGGAAACAGAAGGGGGAGGGAAGGAACAGGGGTCCAGAGGAGCGGAGAGAGGGGAAACTGTAGTCACGATATTTTGTATGAAAGACAAAATATTTTCAGTAATATAAAAACATTGGTGCACAGTGTGGTGATGTTAAAAGTTTCTGGGTAGAACTTCTAAGAAGTGTAATGTAGTGGCTGGCCCTTGGCCATTGGAAGTGTTTCTTTAGAAGGAATTGAGATAATTCTGATAGGACTTCTGGTTAATTCTTGAGAGTGACTTGTGATGAAAAGAGCAGGGCTGACCACCCCCTCGCTCAGCCTCCCGTTTCATCTTGTCCCATCTTCTTACTTTCATGTCTGTCTCCGTGATGTCATCTGATATGAGAGACTCACCAGAACCACGCTAACTCTACCTGTGACCTCCACTACCGACAACCGTGAGCCTAATAAAGCTCATTCCCATATAAAGGTATTATCCCTTCCCATATAAAGGTATTATCCATTCCCATATAAAGGTATTATCCATTCCCATATAAAGGTATTATCCAGGATCGGGTATTTTGTTAAAACCAAGGAAAAGAGGCCAAGACAAATTTCACTTGCACTTAAAAATAACGAAAATTAACTATGAAGAGGAGTGAGTTTGAAATAGCCTACAGGAGTTAAAATAACTGCATTAAAACTGATAGCCAAACTATAGCAGAGAGAATAAAACAACGGGCCTAAATCTGTCATTACTTTCTCCCCAACAAGCTGCATCTACGCAGACATCCCTTAATGAATAGCTTTTGTGTTGAAAGCCTAGTGTTAGTACTATCTTCAGAGTCTTTAAACTCATCTCATTGTAGTTTCACTTTGGTTTCTGCTGCTTGATTCTTATTAACTGGGACAAATTTCATAAATTTCCAAGGCAACCATCTTCTATCACGTTCCAGAGCTGAGCTTCAGCTTCACTGCCAAGGCGCTCATAAATGGCTGCTCGCCACACTGTTTCTGACATCCTGCATCCCAAAGGGTGTGTCGGGTATCCCCAGGATGGAATCTTGTATCTATTCCCATTGCATTTTATCAACTAGAGTTTACACTATCACTGTAGCCTGCTGAGACCTTTCAAAATTCTCAAACTGTCACGGAGATTAGGTGCTGTTGGGTCATCTGTAAATGTGTTGAGTAAGCCTGCTGTACCTGTGTCTGAGCCACAGACGAAAAGTTGAACAGAACCGAGTGCCTTCTGGATATCAATTATTAAGCTGGTACTTTTTTATTGTACAGATTGTAACTGACCCGACTCCCACAACATACCCCTGTATTCTGCCAGCTGGGCTCCATTTTGTTCACGGGGGTGTGAGGCGAAGTCATCAATGTTTTGAAGTTTACTGCCGTCTATGAATTAGTGCCCTACACTGTTGTTTGGCTGGGAAAAGTGTCTCCAGTGGTCTCTCTTATCACAGAGGTCAATTGAAGTCTGGCTTCATTGTGCTCTGGCTGGCTTAGGACTGATCACTGAAAAACTGCCAACATGTCACTGTAAGTGGCATCTAGAGAAACAGGAGACAACAAAAAGCCAACAAGGTATTGTCTGTCATAATTTCAGTCCGCAAACAAAAGTGGTGGATGAAGTTACAACATCGCTTATACAGAGGTGATCCATGTCGTTCTTAGCTAAGAAATAGAAGCCGTATTAATATGAGTGTTTTAACACTGTTTAAATGATGTATTTATATCGTTACTCCAAAGAAGAGTGTCAAACCCACCAGCATCTATACTGCTCAATGACACATTCACACAGGAACTCTAATGTAGCAACCACTGTAACTACTTTATGGAGAGTCTGAATGTATTTCAAGTATCTTACACAAATGGGGAAAGTCAAGTAGATCTTTAGTTATTTATACTAGCTTTCCCTGAAGACCTGTGCTCCAATCCACAATGCAGATGATTTAGATCTCTGGGTAGTGTTAGCACGTATAGAAGCAAGAATAGCAATATCAGCTCCCTCTGTGGACCATTTTATTGACATCTAATATTGAGTTTGGAGATAATTAGGTCATTTGCTCAAAAATTCTTCATAATATTCAACTTTAGATAAAAACCTAGTGGAGGACAGCACAATGAAAGGGATATATCATTTGGCTATATTAAAACTCTTTACTTGCCAGCCCCGGTAATGCAACCCTTTAATCTCAGATTTCAGGAGGCTGAAGCAAGAAAATGACATGACAAGTACAAGGCTAGCCTGGGCTAAGAGTGTGCTCAAGGGTTGCCTGGGCAACTTAGCAAAACTTTGTCTCAAAGTAAAAAGAGGCTTCGGAGTACTTTACCTTTAAAAACACTGTTGCATGTGGTGGAAGGAAGTAGCAAAGGAGAAGACAAAGAGAAGAAATTACAAGGGATTGCAATTCCTAATACGTGAGTATACAATTCCGTCAAATAACGCTGGAATCTCAAGTCAACAGCGGTGGCAATACAAACTGGTGTCAGTCTTCTGAAGAACAAATTTAATTACAGATCATAGACCATTGACCCAGAAATTCTGTTTCTGATCATCTACTAGGGGACACAATATTTTAAATAAGTAAAATAAAACAGTGAAACAGTAATACTAGAACAACTTAGAACTATCATCGTCTATAGCCAGGAAAATCTCTAACATAAGTGTTCGATGATACAACAAAGCTAAATTATGTCATCATACAAAATATTACATGGAAGCCTCTTACTTATATTATCAATATAAATATTGATTTTATATATCAATGTCTTATTTATAGAATAGTAAAATAATATACACAAGAAAGGAGAGTATGTGTATATATATATGCACATATACAATGTATATACATATGCAATATGTACATATATGTGCATAAATAGATATGCATATGGCATGATTTTGTGACTTTAAATTCTTCTCATACGTTCTAAATTTTGTTTAGTAAGGCTTAAGTGTTTCAGCCTCCAAGACTTACTGCTGACCGAGCTCATTCCAACTAGCTGACTTCTGAATTCTCAACTTTAAATCAGAAACTGCCTGCTTCTGACTCCCTGCTTTCTCTGTGCTTATTCTGGACTTGCTGTCATCTGCTTCACACTGACTGTCACTGTTAACTGACTCTTCCTCCCAAACTCACTTTTCCCATCTGACACTGGCTCCAGTTGAGCTGCCTTTATGTCTTATCTGACTGATTCTCTGACTGCCTCCTTCTCCTTCAGCAAATCCTACTGATGTGCACCACTACAATATGCTAAATTGGGTTTACAGGTGTGTGCTACTTTGGGATTAAAGGAGTGTACTAACATTCTTTCTCTCCTAGATCAGCCATGCTGCTGGATTAAAAAATTAAATGTTCCTCTACAGAAAGTAATTACTTTTATTGTTCAACACAATTATCCAGAAAGTTCCTATGCCCAAGTGTGGTTGAAATTTATTTGAATAAATAAATTATTTATATATCTAATATCTTATTAGAATAAGAACAAAAATTTTGATTTGTAAAATAGACAGAAAATGACTAGCCTGAATTTTGATCACTATGTGATCAAATTTTCTGTTCACTAATAGAGTTCAGGCAAAAAAATCTATTTTCAGAATTTGAAGCTTTGCTAAATACTAGAGGGAATATATCTACATATACTTTAAAATATTTTTTAATTCAAATACACTCACCAAAATTTTCTCATCATCCAAAATAAAGTAAATTCAATATAAGAATGTCATGTGCTCTAATAGAAAATTGAGTTTCGGAAGAAGAAAAATAAAGGTTTTTTTTTAAGCATACCTATTCAGTTCCTTTATATTCAAAGAAATAAAAGTGACAATACGTTACAAGGAGCAACACAGGTAAAAATACTTCTCACATTTGCAAAGCAAAATGGTAAGAATAATAACTTCAATATGCTGAAAAGGAAGCATGTACTTTATCTATTATCCCAAGTCCAAAATCACGATGGAAAATGCATGTCCATTGGGAATGGAATACTGAAGTAAAATGACAATACTTTCATGTAGCAGGAGGCCTTGTGATTATCAGCTCGAGAGGCTGTTTATCTTTTTAAATGTTGTGGTCTTCAACACTGCTCTTAGGTTCAACAATTCAAGAAAAGGACTTATGGGACTCACGGGATTCACAAAGATCTTCTACACATAGCTACAGCTCATTACAGCAAAAGAATGTGTATTAAAATTCACAAAGAGAAGGTGGAGCAGAGCATAAAACAAGAATCAGTCAAAATTTTCCAGCTGACTTTTCTCTGTGAAATCACACGGATAACATTTAATTCTCCCAGGGATGAAATGTGAGAGCACCAGGGAAACACCGTGGTCTTACTGTCCAGTGTTCTCACTGGTACTCAAGTAGGCTCAGAGCACCCACCTGACCAAGTGAAGATGTTCAGGTGCCCGTGATAAGCCGGTGCTGAAGATCTTTAAAATGAGCAACTGCTAAGTCTACCGAGAGAACTTTATTCTTTCTTTATTCTGCAAAATTGACCACCAATAATACACCTAAAAATGAAAATTATCCTCATAGTAGAAATTAGCAATGTTTATCGTAGAGGAAGCTAGACACTAGAAAAGCAGAGGGGGAAGATGGAGAGGAGGTAGGTGGGCACTCCTGGAGAGATCATGAGCATCATTGGATGGCTAGTTCTTTGGTTTGTAAAATTTCCTGGCTTACTTCCTACCTAGAAACACTTAAAACTTAATTTTTATTGTAATATATGCTATTAAAAAACACTTTATGTTGTGATACAATGTAAGCTCATACATACCTACACACAATTAAAGCAAATCACATAAAATTGTCTGATTTTTGATGTATTCAATGTACTACTATTTGCCATCCCATGTCATTCTACATTCTATATCCTCATAAAATATTAGGTGCGTTTATATCTGTGCATACATACATATAACATGTATGTATACAAGTGTCAAGGAAGTTGTTGGCCAAAATGTTAATTAAAGGAAGTGAAATGTTTAATATCACAAACAGTTTGTGTTGAGCTGAAGCTTATTTAACTTATTTTGGGGCATGACCATTTTCCCTTTACAAAATCTAGAAGGCAATTTCTAAAACATCTTGAGATAGCAAAGGTTAAAAGAAAACGAATGGTCTTCATGTATATCAAACCGAAATTTACTGAATTAATCAGAACTGTCATGATTTAAAGCCGGTATCATTTTCCTTAGAACTCACGTTATCGACACAGGAAATTTAATGGAGATACGCGGGAAGTAAATTGCCCTTTTCATCACTATCTACATTTAAAAATCCATCCTTGTAGACACTAAAGAGCTATCATTCTTCCTACAGTGTTCCATATAATTGGACCAAATAGAATAATTTGGAGGTTATAATTAAGTAAATAACAAAACTAGTAGATTTAAGTAACATGTAACTAAATGTGCTTTACACCTCGTTATCTAGCAGAGGGAACTCATTTTCCACGAAACCATGAACAGTGATAATCTGTGAACCACTGTAAGACAGATTGTTCGTTCATTCATGCTTCAAGTAGAGGCGTCGAAGGATACCATAACTCTCATAAAACTCAAGAAGTAAAATTAAAACTTATTTTTTTATATTTTGGAAAATTTTGTGCTTTTCATATGATTCTATCTTTGTAAAACATGAAACTCATGTAACATTTACATTATGATTGTTTATTAACTTAACTGAATGAAATCTTTTCCTCCAAGCAATGGAGCTTGTCTCTTCTTGAAGCAAACCCCACATATCAGCCCCTATTCTAGCTGTCTTTTCTTCATCTTACAACTTCGGCCACCAGCCTAGGTGATACATATGATACTGGGTGTTTAAAGACGTAACATACCACCCTGAGGAGATGGTGCTCAATGCTCCAGAGACAGAAGCCATCTCCATAGCAACTGTATCACTTTCTTATCTTTTTGTTAAGGTTCACTTTAATAACTTATGTTTCTCTGTGTCTGTCTTGCACGTGTGTACTCGTGCCCCTAGGAACCCAAAAAGACAGTCAGATCTCCGTGAAGCCGGAGTTACAGGCAGTTGTGAGCTCCTGAAAGGAATTCTGGGAACTGAACTCTGGCTCTCTTGAAGAGCAGTAAGCACTCTTAACCCCTGACCCATCCCTCCAGACCTCCTACCACTGTCTTGATAGATCTTCAAGTGGCCTTAAAGATATCTCTAGGTGGTAAGGCCATACCAGGCACATGCTCACTTTTATTTGGGTAGCTACTTCCTATAATGATCATTTTCTTCTGTAAACACAGAGCGATTGAATAAGAACCCCACACCCCTGTGAAAGGTTCTCCTTTTTTCACGTCTCTATAAATGAACATTCAAGGCTGAAAAAGTGCACATGATTCTTAGTACACAGCTGTAACCACATGTGTGTGTCTTCAGTCTTCAAAGGCCAATATTCACTCAGAAGTTATTTGAATTTCTCTTCATCTTATGAAGATCTTTTGTTGTGTAATTAAAGCTGCCTATAACCAAACAAACATCTAACTGAATCTCAGGGGAATTAATAAGCATGATTTTCCAGTGGCTTGGGATTAGTGGCAGTTTCTGAGGAATTGGTCTTAAGCTTAATAATGAAAATGTTGGAGTGTAACTGGATTACAATACTAAATGACCCAAGAGAATAAAGAAAGACCACATAACCCTGAGCTGTACGTCATTTTAGGGCTATGATACCTACAGTCTGAACCATAACATCGTGTTGAAATTTTGATAAAAATGTAAAAATTCTGTTCTTCAGAATCAATATCAATGTAAATTTTTTAATTTCATCTTTGATGTATATATGTCCACAGGTACCATAATAAATTTCACAGGCATAAGATTACAGAACAATTACTGAAACTCATACTGTCATGACATAGGCTGTACCAGTTCACATAGAGCTTAGTTTGAAGTGTTATGCCCGCGTTCCTCTTGTAGATACAATACTCTTATGAAAATATAAACAATCTATCATTGTATGTCCATGCATTGTATAATTAATTCTGACTCTTTAATGATCTGCTCTCAAACTGTTCAGTTTTTCTTGGGGGGGGATTTAATAAACATGTTTTAAATACGATAACTGAATGATTCAAAAAGACTATCTTTTAAATTACAATTAAAACTCTAAAAACGATAATAAAGTTATGAGCCATATGCTTGGAACCAATGGATTTTACTTCACCTTTGACCCAAGATTGAAAAAAAAGGAAAAAAAAAAAGAGAGAAGGCTTGACGTTTCGGTCACACTGTATTTAATCCAATTTGCTTTGGGTTTAATCTCCAAAACAAGGCTGGTCTGCTAATTCCCAATTATAATGGCACATGTAATCAGAGTCCTCATTAACAAAGACTGACTATATTGTCTATTAGGAATGAAAATTTGAAATGCTAATTCAGCAAATCAAAACATTAAATGAGCTGCTACCCAAGATGTAGGGAGCTCCCGCCAGGGCAGACCATGCTGGCCAACACCTGCCCTGATTTTCCCTCCAGCTTAGGTTGCCTTCGGTTCCAGTCTTTGCCTCTTAATTGACCTGCTTATGATCTTTGCAACAATTAACATATGCTTATTAGTAATGGCTGGTTAAAGATTTCAACTGCTGTGGTTTACAAAGTCTAATAGAGATGACACACCACAGGAAAGACAGAGAATAATCTCATCAGCGAAAACACAGTGTTATTGCATGTTTGCAGTGTCTGAAATGGGAACCAGTACTAAGTGATCCTAGAAATCAATGCATTTATGAGAGCAGGCCTCATCAATTCTGAGGGAGTGCCTAGTGAGTCCTCCTTTCCTCTGAGCAAGCCATGTCTAGCTTCATCGTAGGAAGAAGAGGAAGGAGAAATGAATGGGGAAATGACTGGTGACACTAGCTTGGTTTGAATCTGAAATCACAACTTTTATTAAAAACAATTACCATAAAATGAAAAAAGTTGGCACATGACAAATATCTTTTATTATTTTTTCTGTTTTTCTTTCCTTTTTTTCGAGACAGGGTCTCTCTGTTGTAACCTGGTTATCCTGGAACTCACTCTGTACAACAGGCTGGCCTTGAACTCACAGAGATTCCCCTGCCTCTGCCTCCTAAGTGCTGGGATTAAAGGTGTGAGCCATCACTGCCTGGCTTTTTTTTAAATTACCTTTTCTTTTCTTTTTTTAATGACAAATATCTTAAATCTTAATAGGCTATGATGTTTTTTTCAAATTATGTTCAAATTTTATAATCTTGCCATAAAATACCCTCTACTGTGGCTGCATGTTGTCTCCTCTCACTTAACATTGTGGACTGTTGTGGGTTTCCCTTCTGATTCGAGTCATGTAATTTGAAGGATATTCCATTTACTCTGCAGCCAAATTTTTCAAAATTAAGAATGATAATTTGAACATTTACAAGTATCAATTTTCCTATTCTCGTATTGATTAGGAAGCAGTAGTTTGGATATTCAAAACTTAGTGGGTTTAATTTTAGTGCTGGTGAGTCAAATTTGTATTGAAATCACTGTTTATTATTTTTACCTGAATCATGAAGTAGAAGATTGTTTTGCATCTCAGGGGAACTTGGAGTATCATATTATAACAAGACCTTAGATATCTGGCAGAGTTTTCTATTACCAGAGAACAGATGAACAAACATAGAGCCTTCAGATGTCACATATTTACTAGCTTTTATTAATTTTTCAGGTTGGATGTCTGAGAGTGGTTTAATTAAATTTCTGCTTATGGTTTCAATGGGCTAAAATCAAAATGTTATCTATTGTTACAGGCTTCTTGGTTTTCAAATTATCATTTTTTTAGATCAATAGTTGTTAGCAAAATACATTTCTCTTTTGATGTAAGATTCATATTTCATAGAGAGGTTAAGAACACTTGACTCTCTTGCAGAGAACTCAGGCTCAGTTCCCAGAACCTGCATGGCATGTCTGTAATGCCAATCCCCTCTTCTGGTCTTCCAGGCCCCAGACAACATGAGGTGCATATACATACATGTAGACACACACACACACACACACACCACACACACACGCACACCACACACACACACACACACACCACACACACACACACACACACACACACACACACACACACACACACACACACACACACACACACACACACACACACACACACACACACACACACACACACACACACACACACACACACACACACACACACACACACACACACACACACACACACACACACACACACCACACCACACACACACACACACACACACACACACACCACACACACACACACACACACATACCACACACACACACACACACACCACACACACACACACACACACACACACACACACACACACCACACACACACACAACACACACATCAGTTTTTAATCTCAAGACTCTAGACTCTTTCGTTGCTGTCAGCCAATGGCTTCTCTCAGCTCCCGGTGGCCTCTCATTTTATGTATCCAGTGCCTTCCCTCTCTTGAAGCCAGCAATAGCTCACTGAGTCCATGTAGCTCTTTCTACTTCTGACCTACTCATCTGCAGCCAGCTGAAGAAAGCTTAGCTTCCGAGGACTTAGGCGAACAAGTCCCATTAAGCCAAATGATGCCTCGATTTTCAGGTCGCTTCCTCTGTTCGAGAGCTCACACAGCTCACGTGGGCCCTATCAGACATTCCACTTCCTCCGATTTAATAACTCACAGTTACAACCCCAGACCATACTCATCATAAAGCGTTACGCACTTCTTGCTTCAGGAGGTCTTCTACTAACTGAGGTGTCACTAACTGATCACATGTGATACTAACCTAACAATAGTTTCCCAGTCTTGACTGTGGATTGGTGTTCATTGGAGCCTTTCCCCAGATGTTCTGATACAGTTGGTCTGAGGTGACACTCTTTGAAATCACCCCTCAGGGATATTTATTTCGTCCAAAGTTGAGATGTAATGACGTAGGGATGACTTAGTGTTTCATTTCAGACAGTGAAAGAGGAGCTTCCAATCCCAGATGTTCCTGTGTTTTCCTGTTTTCCTCCAACTTTACACGCTGAGCTTCCCCTCCCCCCTGCACCTCAGTTGCTCTGGACCTCGCGGACTTCTCTAATTCCATTTGTTCTTTTTGCTTTGCACATTCAGACATCATTCATGTCTTTCCAGATCAGTATTCCTCTCTTACCCATATCGGTGCCTAGTTCATTCCCACTCGGCATTTAGATCTCATTTCAACAGGAATTTCATGGAGAAAAATCTATTTGCTCTCTCGATACCACATGTGTCTTGTCATAGCAGGAAGCTCATACTCTACAGATTAATAATCCCACGAATGGTACAGAGCCTGCGCCTGGATGCTAGACTTCCTCTGCCCATTAGTGGATCTAACTGCTGAACACGGGCAGTGTATGTAACATCCCTGTGTCTTAGTTCACCCATGTGTAAGGTGGACATGACACATTTATTGAGTTGTTATGAGGAGGGTGAGGCTAATATACAGAATAATTAGAATAGTGGCTAACCCACTATATGCTCTATAAATAATGCATCTGTGTTCGGTTATGGTTGAAGTCATGATACATCTGTATTTCTTCCTAGAAGTACACGAAAACATGTCCATCTGTTTTTCCTTGCCTACACTACATTTCTAATGCTTTGCGTGCATTAGAAGTACAGTAGAATGCAGTAAGTGAAGGAATGCGTGTATAATATAACCGAGCAACGAGGGATTTGTTTTATTTGCACGTCATTGTCTTGGAAGTACTCTTTCACTTATTCTTAAAACTCAGCAAATGTAGATGACTAAAATTCCCATCAATGAAGATGTTTCCAAGTCTAAATTACGATTTGACTTTTCCTCTAATACTAGTTTCTTTTGAGTAGGCAACATTTAGAATGAGATACGGTGCAATGATTTAATTGTGAAATTGGGTGTGCTGTAAAATTCAGAAATTGGATGACTGGAAATTGATAGTTCCTGGTTAGTTATGTTGGAAATATAAAATAATAAATAACACCAGAATAAAGTTTAGTATGTCTAATGTACTTCATAAAACTAATGCACCACTAAGCATCTACCTGAAGGGTCCTACCTCTTAACTTTTAATTTAAATCGATTTTATGCTTAATTTATGAAGGCTTCAAATATTATGAAATGTAAAGGAGAAATGCAACCTCATAAATCAATGTGTTCTGGATTGCCAGTTTAATTTCCATATTGATTTAGTGCCCGGGCCAGCAGTGTCTACTAAGCACAGAGACATCCCTGGGTAACGGGTCAGACACATAGACAAGAGTTAAAGTCAAGTAGCGTCTGAATACTCTGCATTGCAGAAGAAGTAAGCATAAAAATAAGCTATATTTTAATTTCGATGTGTGCCCAATGCCATTCGTGTTATCCAGTGTTTGTCCTTCGTTGTAGCTGATGCCACGACAGACTGAGTAATAGTGAATTCGGTAACACTGTACATCTCAAACATTATGTGTGAAGGAATATACTAAGATTTTTAACTACAAAATGGAAACTTTGGTAGTGACTAGACTTGAGAATTGCCATTAGGCAGAGAACTTTGAGGTTATTAAAAGGAATTTACTTTTTATTGGTATCATAAGATTGATTTTAATTTGTGTTATGCCAATGTATTCTTGTAAATCAAATTTACAGTTTTTTTTTTTTAAAGAAAAGGAACGGCACAAACAACCTAATAAAGAGCAGATAATCTGGAATTAAAATAATCTCACTTCTCTGTTGATTCTACTACATAAGAGCAGGTATCCTTGGGTAAGGTACAACATGAGCTATTATTGCATGCAAAGTATTTCCCATCTTTCTAGGCATCATAAATCTTCAATAAATCTTTGTCAGACTCTAATAATGACAAAATTAATATACATAGTGACTCAATTCGATACCTTTATAAATGATAAAACTTTTTCAAAATGCTTTACAGCTTTATTTAGTTATTTGATTTTACTTTTAAAAATTAAATTCTGTGTGTGTGTGTGTGTGTGTGTGTGTGTGTGTGTGTTATGGTGAGTGGTACGTATGTGTTACTATGTAAGCTGGAACTTAATTTTTAGGTTCAGCTAGCGCATTAGTATTTGAGATCACTCAGTCTCTGAGTGTCAAATGCTAGGATTGTACAGCAATGCCCACATTTGTAGATAGGTGTAGATAGGTATAGGTATAGATGAGTTCCAAACTCATGTCCTGTGCTTGCACACTTACCCAGTCAGTCACAGGCATTTTAAATCGTCATCTGTGTACTGCTTATCTGGTCATTAAAAATTCCTGTTAAATAGATGCTAATTTAATTTTCATTTTACAGATGAGTATGCTTAATTGTATAAATGAAATGACCTGATCAAAGCTGTAGAGGTGTAAAATGGAAGTCCATGTTGTTACTACCTTCCTCCTTCCCTTGGCCATCTTGGTGATTAACCCACATGTTTCCCTCAATCCGTGATGTGCCCTGGCTAACTGCCATGCCCTTCTGCATAGACAATCTGGCAAGCACTTTCCTCTTTGATTATGCCCTGCTGTACCTACTGGTCATGAGATAGGCTTTCTAACACTCAGATGATTTGTTCCCAATTCTGTTAAAATAACTCTGTCAGTATTGGTACATTACTGAATTGTTGTCTAAATACCACTAAAAATCAGCATGATGCAGGAAGGGAAATGCAAAAAACTTGTCTCCATGAACACTAAGTTAAATTGTATATTAACAAATGCTTATGCTATGGGTGAGTCAAAAATACAAACATAAAATCATACAAATACTTAGAGTTAAATGGTATGTAGACTGTCCAGCTATTTTAAAGGCTCACAGCAGGACATAAAATTAAAGAAACACTCAGCAGCAGATATACATTCTCAAAGAGAGGAATTGAAGCTACAACTTAGACAGATGAATTAAAGTACATATAATACTTTATGTGCCATTATAATGATTTCCCGCTTTAATCAACTTTTCTAAGTCATAAGCTAACCACAGTCCTCATTGTGTCAGATAAGACTATTATGTGCAAGGCTATAAAAGACGAGAGGCAATTATCAGATCTGTTGCTTTGTGTTGAAAATAGATACGTTAAATCCAAGTAAACAACAAGAACATCAAATATGTAACTTTAAAAAATATTAAAATTGGAATAAGTAAAATAATACCTGGGGTGAAGCATTTAAACTATATATATATTAAAAATTAAATAATTCACCTATCGTTGCCACTGAGCTCCGCCTCCAGCCCCATACTCTCCCACTTTCGTAAGGGTCTATGCTCATTAGGACTGGGTAGAAGACCTTGGCGTTTGGGCCCCTGCTCTTTATCTTATTATCTCCTATCTTTTTTTGCTTCTCCACATTCTGCATCCTAATTAAGCTTATGGAGGGAATCATTTGTTAACATACAACAGTGTCATGTTCTTCCTTATTCACTAATATTTTTGCCTGTCATGCTTTACATTAATTCAACCAATACATACCAAGTATTAACTGTTCCCTCGCTCATCACTAGGTGAGGTTCTAGACACTATGTTGAGCCTCATGAAACACCAGGTCATTCCCACACCTATACTTCTGTCTCTGCTCACCTCCGTCTCGGGAAAGAATCATTTCAGAATATACTAGTGATGAGGCAGGAGAAAGTTGTCTACTGGGGCTGGTTTAAATGAAAACTCCTCAATTTAAATAAATGACATATTGTAAAACAGTACAGGTAGCAGTGTTGCTCCAACAAGGATCTTTTTTATACAGTATCTTAAAATACGTATTTTGAATCTCATATTCAAACTTTTTCATAAAAGTTAAATGAATGATGAATATATATATGAAATATATGAAATATATGAAATATATATATGAATATATATATGAAATATATATATTTCATGTATATATATTTTATATTACATAGTATATGTCTATATACTATGTAATATAAAATATATATACATGAAATATATATATTGTGCATGTGCACTTACATATATAAATGAATATATAACAAAATGGGCATAAAAAGTTTCTTTTTAAAAGATTCACTTATTTTATTTTATGTTTGAGTGTTTTGCCTATATGCATGTACATGCCTGTTACCAACAGAAGACAAAAGAAGACTTTGGGTCCCTTGGAACCAGAGTTAAGGATGGCTTGGGGTCACTGTGTGGGTGCTGAAAATCAGACCTCGGTCCTTTACAAACGTAAGTATTCAAACCACTGAGCCGTCTCTCCAAATCCTAGGGACATTTTCAAAAGGTTATCGTGCTACTAAGTGAGATGGAGTGTGGAGTTGCTCCTCTGGAGGTGGAGAAACTAAGTAAAAGGTAGAGAAAAGGGATGGATTTTGTGGGGCTGAGATAAGCCAGTTCCAAAATAAACTGAGAATGGAAGACTAGTCATACTTGACTACCAATCGAATTGAAGGTAAGAAAATAGTTATCTAAGACAACATCCTAACCCACTGCCTCTGGAACTGCACAGACAATGAGATCTAGGGTATAGGTGCAGAATAATAGACTTAAATAACTCAGGGGAGGCAGGAGAGAAATTACGTCTAATTCGTTCTCATCCATCTGAGTGTAATCTGCCCATAGTCCTGGAGATGTGTTTAGGATTTTTTGGTACCTGGGTCCTGAGTTATGAGGAAAACACAATTTAAGAAAAGATTTCAGAATTAGTAGAAATGAAAGGAAGAGCATACTTGCTCCATGATAAATATTTAGATCTAGAAGATACACGAACTAGGATGGGTCCACCAGGAACCTGCAGTATCTAAAGCGTGAGCAGTTCAGAACAGGAACAACAAAGGAGAAATATGCAGAAAGACCGAGGGAAGAATTACTGTGAATTAGAAGGAGAGAAAGATGATCAAGTTTATCAAATGTATTAGAGATTGTGATGATAATTTTACTTAATGCTTCCAAACTTCTTTTATTTACTCCCCCCCCCCCACTCCGGGCACCTTTAATAACTAAACTTTTTGAAGCATAACACACAAAGTAGCTATGTAGTGTCTGAGACATGGGGGAGCATTTTATCATATTAAAATCATTAGTCCTTAAAGTATCTTGAAACACTGTTATCCTTGTGTTACATATGAACAAATCAAGGCCAAAGGAGCCTGAACAACTGGCTACATCTGGACTCAAATCTGTATTCTGCTAGGAATTAAAGTCAGATAAATTTGATATTCTAACACTCTTTTAAAGTTGTTACATGACCTACTTAACTGTTGGCTCAAATAAAAATAGGAAAGAATATGACTGACAAACAGATTATTTTCTAAGAAAAATGGCCCTTTAAAGCATCTTGGATGCAATCTTGTTTGCATATATCTGTATGCTGTGGGCCTCCAATATCTGGACATGATTGTGCTTGAAACAGCGATGCAAAATAAAAAACCACTTTAGCATTGCAAGTGGTGCAATGGAAACTCTTCAAAGAGTTTAGTTATAGAAGGTGTCCAAGAGGTACTAAGTAAAAGATGTTTGGAAACATTAAGTTTTTGTATTTATGAACAAATGGATGACACATGGACGTATTTACTCATGGATATCTCTTCTGCATTAATGAGGGGTCATTTCTTTCTGTTAAAGCAGTTTCCTCAAGACCTATACTGATGAGTACAGAATATGAACTCTAGAAAGGTTTTCTGATTTACTTAATGAAAAGCCAGGAGCAAAATTAATGTCATGCTGAGTATTAGTCACAGGTAATAGGTTTATCATTATGCTTGGAATTAAACAGTTATGCTGAAAAATAGATGAATTAGATACCCAAAATGTAATGATTGATCTTAGTCAGGATCTAACAGTGTTTAACTCTCTATGAACATGTAAACAGAAAAGAAGAGGGCTGTGATTATTGATTTCTATCACTGATTTTATATGTAGAAATTTAACTGGGAATATAACTTGGCAGTCATGGTCAAATCAGGAGCAAGCAGGACATTTGGACATTCAAATTTAATCCATTTCTATGAGCATCAGCTGCGCGACGTCCAAAGCAACATGCCTACATCACACACGAGACCCAATTATTGAGCTATGGGGAATTGGAACCATCAAATCTTAGGGTCAAGTTCAATTAAACCACACATTGGAAGATATGACTGACTTTGCCAAGGAGAGACAAGATGAAAAGCAGTCAAATTATCTGTCAAGGAATATACACACCTATGTTCTTGTCTTGGAGAATTACAAATAATACAAATAAAACTTGTATCCGAAAGCATCCTTTGGATACTAGTATCTTTTACATATAAAAGCACAGTGCTTTCTTGGTCTTTTAGTACCCATTCTTAAAGGTCATCAACTTTTTATTGTTAATCAGTGGCATGCATTTATAAATGAAATTTTAGTCATTTTTGTAGCCCATTCCTCTCTTGCATCCCTTTCCCGCTGAAACTCACCTTCCCAACCAGTCCTCCTCACACTCCCGCATCTCCTATTGTGTGTGATCTGCCTGTCCTGTCAACCCTTCAACCAGAGTGGCCAGTAGGTTATGATACGGTGTCACCACTAATTGTTCTCAGATATCTAGGATCCTCTCTTTCCTTTACTGCTACATTCAAATACGTAACAGATTTTTATTCTCTGAATATTTAATACATGTATAAAATTAAACATGATATTGTGAACTACCATTTCCATATCTACGTCCCCAGCTTCCTCCTAAATAGTCCCTATCCCAACTTCACACCCTCACCTTTCTAAAAAACATAAGCCACTGAATAAATTAATTTAATCTCTGCCCCTGAGGAGTTTCTTTGTATAGTTTAGAGATCCATTACACGCCATTGTATTCTTAGCACTGGGCATACAATCTGTCACCTGATAGGTCTCAGTGCATGTATACTGCAGGTATCATTCCTTTCCATTTTTGTTGTCTGGAACCACCATAGTCCTTTTCATTTTTTCTTTTTTTAGATCAGTCACTTAGCCACTCTCTCTGTCTCCACTCTAATTCGAGCCAATCATTCTTTCTTATTGAAGCCAGAATGGTCTTCTTAAAAAGCTAATTTGATTTTGTCATCCTCTGAAAAAAATCCTTTGATGATTTCCATTATTTATAAGAAAAAGCTATAACATCATAAAAATGACATATACGGTTCTTCATGACTAAAACCCTGTCTGGTTTTGTTTATTTCTTATTACTTTTTTATCCTTTCTATTTTATTCCACTTCTCACCTTACTCAGAGTCCTATATTTTAGCTGTTCAGAAAAAAATGTTTCCAGTGTTTCCTATGTTCCACGTTGTTATCCCTGAACCTCACAGCTCTTATTGCTTAGCCTGGACCGCCATGGCTCCATTTCTCAAGAGTTACCTACCTCACGTCTCACTTTGCTGTAGCACGTTCTACTCCTCAGTCTCCAGGAGGGTATATATTTCCTATGTATGTTGTTAAATATTCCATCAGAATGTTTGTAGCATTATTTTTGTCTTAGGTTTTCCTAATTTTTTGATTGCTAATATTCAATTTTCCATTTGTTTATATTCTGCTTCCCTTACTATCTTGCAAGTCATATGACACAGTTGAACATACTCTGCAAGCTACCACAGGAGAAAAGTAGTCATCAATATCACCCATCTACAAACCTTGCAAACTTCAACAGTGACCTGCCTGCAAGACGTACTTGTGCAATAGTGGCACAAATGGTATGGGGGTAACCACTTTTTTTTTTTTTAAGATTGAAGTCCCATTCAATGAGACAGAACTCATACATGTCCCTGATAATGTGGCCAAGAACCTGGAACTAGATAGGTTAAGGACCTAGGGGAATACCTACTACTATTATTCGGCTAAAGGAACATTGAAATAAGATGATCCCTAATTATATCTTAGATCAGTGCATCACTAAGCCCTCATCAGAGAAGCTTCCTATTGTCTAGATGGGAGTGAGCATAGGGACCCACAACTGGACAATGTGCAGAAAGTGAAAGACTTTGGTGCTCACAGTCCTACATGAGATGTCTTTATCACCCCCACCCAGGTTCAGGGAATCTATGTGGAAGAGAACCTAAGAGAATCTATGTAGAAAGAACCCCAAGGAAATGATATCTTTTTGATACAACAGGACTGCTGCACATACGCGCTCACAAAGATGGTGAAGCATGCACAGGACTTGTGTAAGTTCCAGTGCAACAAAATTCCAGCACTGAGAAGGGGAGGTAGATACAAAGCCCAACTTCTACCTAAGAAGTTATTTGTAATTGATTACTTCCCTAGAGAGGGCAAATGAGTTTTCTTCCATGGAGAGACACCAGGTATATCAACCACATTCCAGAGCAGGCTCCGTGCTCTGGCATAATTGGACCACAAAAGCAGACTCCATGATTTTTGTTTTGTTTTGCTATTATTTTTGTTGTTGTTTCTGTTTGATTGCATTTTTTGAGAAAAATATGAAGTTGGATTGGTATGGAGGTGAGGAGTAGCTAGGAGGAGTTGGAGGGAAAGGAAAGAATACAATTAAAATATATCATGAAATTAAAAAAAAAAAAGACTCAATTGAATTTAAATTTTGCATTCACAGTGCCTAATACACAAAGTACAGAGGAAGCATCCAATAATTACATTAACTCAAAGTTCATTGTTTGCTTCTGGGTAATGACCATTTTTTTTTTTTTTTTTAGCTAGAATTTAAGATTACAAACATCGATCATGACTAACACCATTTAAAACTTCCCAGACGTGGTACTACTTTTGTATATAATAGTTACTGATCACTGTTAATTTCTGATGATATTGAAGTTAATTTTGTTTTAATATAATCCACCAAAGGACAGAGGAGATATCTCAGTCAGTGAAGTACTTGTGACGGATGCATGAAGACCTGCATTCAAAAAGGAGATCATTAAAAAACACACAAATAAGCAAAAATCAGGTGTTGTAGCACATGCATGTATTCCCAGTACTCAGAGGTATATCCCTGGAGTTCTCTGCCAGTGAAACCAAGGCCACTGGATCGAGCCCTGAAGAATGACATCATAGGTTGACCTCCAGCTTCCACATGTACGTGTACATGTGCATGAGCACACACACACGCACACACACACATCATCCACTTACATAGCACAGTCATTTTTTCCAAATTCTCTAAATTGCTTGTGAGGTTCAGTGGCCTAGTGAAGTTTCTGGTATAACATGTGGAACTTAACATCATACAGACACACAGCAGAAGAGGTGTTACAGTCATGGCATATAACCAGACAACATCCAACTACTCTATGTCAGAGTGAGTCCTGTGGAAAAGCTTGAGATTCACTAGCAGGATTTGTTAGCTTTGTCTGGTTCTACTGACAAAGTACACAGTTTTTGTTAACATTCTAACACAAAAACTGACCAAAGATCAAACCCCAAAACATTTCGGGTAGATTAAATATATTTGTAAATCAATTGCAGTTCCTTTCGAGAAAAAGGAGAATATACCTTTACCTTCCCGCCCTTAAATCTCAACTATCTTAGTTTGTGACATGTTTTGATCAGCAGAACAAGGAAGAGCTGACACTGTGTGGATGTGGCGACCCAGGAGCTGGGCCCCATGCCTTCCTGGCAGACCACCCAGGGTAAGTAACTTGTGGAATCTCAAGATGACAGGTGGGGGTGGGCAGGAGGGGAGGGGAGGACAGGAAAGGAGAAGGAAGAGAGAGAGACCCAAGCTTCTAGCCCCAATTCCTCTAGCTGCTGTCAACACATAAGGGAGTCCAAGTAAGACCAATGGAAGCCCCTAACCAGGCCTCAGAAGAATGAATAATAGTAAAACAGACTTGCTTTAAGCGCTGAATGTTGGAATAGTTCATTACCCTGTAAAAGACAGAGGATGGAAAGGAAAGTGGTTTGATTGAAACAATGAAAGCATTTTCAGTTCATTATGACAAATGACAAAAAATAGAAAATGCTTGAGTCAGCATATAGTCACACACACTGATTTTTGCGAATCTTCAGCTCCTGGGAAACAAGAGCAAAATATAGCGCTGATGGAGCCAGGTAAGAATCACCCTCTTGTTACAATGTTTCAACAATTAAAGCAGTGGAAACTCAGTTAAAAACATTCAACAGCTACCAAGTAGAGCCTAGACTTTTCAAAAAGAAATTATGAAGAACAAAAAGTCATTAATATTAAATAACCTCCCTCAGCCTCTCTGGGTCAGTTATTGCCTTGAACCAGAATTATAGTTCATACAGATACTGTAGAAAAAAACATCTGAAACAAATTTAAAACTGAAAAAAGTCATAAGTAGATTTACAAAATCCTCCAGAAAGATATGTCTGACACATTTTCTCCCTAGGCCAAGTAACACATGCATAATAAAGTTGAAAACTTTCCCTGGCTCTGTCTTAAGAATTTTGCTTCTGTAGTTACACTGGATCAACTATAAAGATGTTTCAAAATATAAAAAGCACAGAGACTTAGTAAATATTTGCGAATTTCAGTGTGTTTTAAGGTGACACGTGGCCATAGCTCAACAATTTACAAAGTATTGGTGCATGTTTGACTTCGTATTGTTTTCATGGAAAACATGTCCTCAAACAGGTAAGAAAAAGGGAATCCCCATGATCAAAGGGTTTGTATGACTCTAAAAGTCATTAATCAGATTAAAAGGTTGGTACAGGGATAGTTTCTTTTCATCCACAAGGAGGTTACATAATAATGACCAAGGACACTAATATTTACAGCTTTTATATTCTAAGCATCGCTGCAATGGTTTGTACAGAAGTCAGTGCCACTGCTCTGAACACAATGGCATTATGAGGCAGATAACACCTGTACTCCGCCTCTACAGATGAGAAAGCTAATTCGGGGCCAACGAGGGAGCTCAGCATGGAGAGTTACTTGTCATGCAAGAGAGTGACATGGTTCAGTCTGACAGGCCATATGGTGGAAAGAGAGAACCAAAGCTAGCGAATTTTCCTCTTGCCTTTCCACATGTGAAGTGACCTGTGCAGGCATGTAAAACTCACGCACAGAGAAAGAGAGAGAGAGACAGAGAGAGAGACAGAGAGAGACAGAGAGAGAGAGAAAGAGAATGTACTGAAAAAATTTTAAATTAGAAAATGAATACAAAGGCAGGTGAATTAATTTGTCTGTGCTTACGTAGGTAACGCAAGCAATGAGATTACCAGAACTTAATCCTGTTTTACAGTGTGTGCTCTTAACTACTCGGTTAAGTCTTCTCTGGGAAAAATAAAGAATAAGACAACAATTTAAATGTTTTTTTTTCTGGATCATAAGTCTACTTTTAATATTTTAATAGCACAGAATCTAGTAATAGTTGAACAGGACTGATTGTAGCGTGTATGCATGAGGACAGTGCATACTCAATGGATAGGGGTCATAAGCGGATGGAGAGGGGGCGTGATATAGATCCCATTTTCAGTGTGTTCTGGACAAAAGAGATATGGGCATCACAATACCATTATGTACATGGTAATATGAACTCAGATTCCAGGAGTCCCCAGAGACCAAATGAAATGGCTAAAGATGTATTTATTGATCACTAATGAACTATCGCCAAGACACTCAAACCTACCGTTCAGCTTCCCACCATTGTGACTGAATTGGTTCTGTCTTTTTGAAATGAGTCTTGAGACAGCATTTCTCTTAATAAACAATTAAAAGTGAAAATTAATGAATTACAAGGTGTGATGCATGTGCTGACTTCATATTCGATTTTTCATAATCTTTAAAAAGATCATTCAAATTAAAGGATATGATTTTAAAATATTTTTGTTCAATAATCACCCTGCCTTACTTGATGGGTGAGATTACGCATTAAATTTAGTTTTCCATAGACTTTCAGAATCTTCAGTGTAGGGTGGTTTTAAGACAAAGGATTATTATTTTACTACTCAAAAAATAAATACAATTTTAAACTTTTATACACTATATTTTAATCATATTCTTTCCCTTCCCCAATACCATGCTTAACTTGCCTACTGCCTTACACACCCAAATTCATCTTTTTTTCTCTCTAAAAAACATGAAATACTTTAGAGGCTCTTTTAATAGGTTAATAAATCTTTTAAAATATGCCAACGATCCTTTTAAATCTCATCCGCACCTCACCATCTCTAGTCATTGAAGAAGACTAGTCAGAAATCTAAATAAGACACTATGGGTTAATGTCAGCAGTGACAACATTGTAGCAACAAAACTAACAATCATTCCCTTTTACCCGAGCTATGGCATATGCCACACTCGGTAACCACATATTCTTGTAACCAACTATCATAATTTTACATGTCTACACATAGAGCCATTGATGGGTTAATTTCATCCAAACACCGAAGCCAGGTTTTGAAACTGAGGAGTTTCATTCTACAGACCCTACTCTCCATGAAGCCAATTAGTGTATTATAAGTGTTCGATATAAACATTAACTACAGCTATAATTGGTATTGTTATTTAAATATAAAGGTAAGAAATGCATATCACACAAGCAAAACTTTTGTTTTCTTTGAGTAAGTTAAAGTGAATTCTTTTTCCCCTTTGATTCAATAATTGTGTCCTTTCGTTCTGGGTTCTAATAGTCAGATAATGCATCTTGTCTACCGTTGTACGTCTTCATCTCCAGCTGGGGACACATAACTTTTATTGTGGTCCATTATCTGGCCATTAGAGGCCACAAGTGTGTCCCCTGACCCTCTGCCCCACATTATGCTGAAGAAAAGGAGCAGAAAATGTGGATGCAGCAGCTTTCCCAGTACCCGAAGTCAGAGAGGCTCCAGAGCCTTCTATATTGAGACCATTCATTTTCCACCACTGCGAAGTCCATCACACCAGTCCGTAAGTCCATCACCCGGCCGCCACTCCCAGACTTTCTGATGAGCTGCATCGCTTCAAAACGTCAGTTCCAGGAATGCCCAAGCTCTGCTCAGATCATTCAGTTTTCTTTTTTATTTGAACAAGAGCTTTGAACTGCTTACGAGTTTGGTACACATGTTCAACTAAATGAAATTCTAATTTTTTTTTTTTTTGACACAGTAACCACTGCATCCAAACTGCGAATATTCATGTTGGCCTTGGTAACCTGTTTTTGTTTTGAAAATTGGGGTGAAGTTTAGTCAGGTCCAATTAGAGGGTCATATTTCAGAGCTTCAGACCACCTGAAATAATTGGAAGCGCTATGCGGTGCTGCTGGAAAGAGGAGGAACCACTCACAGGTATCCGCTGACAGACTGTGATAAATCTGTCACAGTTATCTTTATTCTTACCTGGAGAAGTAGGAAATTCCCAGGGACCTTTGCTTCAGTATATTGGACATCATTGCAAGGGAATCTTTGGCTTTGTCCACTACTTCCAAGTCAGACTCTTCGTTTTGATTTTTAAAAAAATGTAAAATACACCCCTTTTACTGTTTTATCATGCATTATCCATTTTCTTTACGGGCCCCGTGACAGAACCCGCTTTTTCCGTAGCTTGCCTCTCAGTTTGTTCTATTCATGACAGAATTACAAACAGATTGAAACTTGTTCAGATATTCTTTTTCTATATTTAGATTTTTAAATTTTGTTTGTTATTGGGTGCTGACGAGCATGTACGTGAGTGTGTGTTGCTCTGTAAGTCTGTGAGGAGTATGAGTGTATAGTATATGTGAGTGTATGAGAGTGTAAGTGTGCTAATAGTTGAATGGGTGTGTGAGTGTGCATAAATGCCATGTGAGTTTTTGTGTATATGAGCATGGAAGGCGTGTGAGAGTGTGTGGATGAGTGTGAGGTGTGTTAGTGTGTCAGTACGAGTGCATGTGAATGTGTGCGAGTGTGTGTAAGTTTCTTTGTGATTGCGAGTGACTGTGAGTGTGATTGTATAGGAGATTGTGTTATTGCGAGTGTGTCTGTTTTTTGAGAGTGTAGGCCCTCATTGATTTTTATTCTATTTATTTATTTTATTATTATTATTATTATTATTATTATTATTATTGTTGTTGTTGTTATTTTTGTTTTTTTTCAAGACAGGGTTTCTCTGTTGTAGCTCTGGCTGTCCTGGAACTCACGCTGTAGACCAGGCTGGCCTCGAACTCACAGAGATCTGTCTGCTTCTGTCTCCCCACTGTTGGGATTAAATGTATGTACCACCACTGCCTGGACACTCACTGATTTTTAACATATGATGCAGAAAGCTCTTCCTATACATTCAGAATCTTAAAATAGTGAACTTTATCCGAAACCACCCAATAGTTTTTGAGGGAGGAAGAAAAATAAGAAAACAAGCCTGTTGGAAAGACAATGTAATAAGCTTTGAAAATATTTGCATTTGAGAAGCCTGTGGAGTGTCCAGAGGAGAATATTGAGGCCGTTGTGTGCCAGTGATGCAGAATAGAGGTCAGATCTGAAACCACTGCATATGTGATGTCACTGAATAATAGACAAAGAAATGGCAGCGACCATCAAGGACTGTGTGGGCAACATCTGCATTAGGAGAATAAATAGAGTGACCCAGAAACCACATATCAGGACAGGTAAGAGGGCTAGAAAGACAGATGCCAAGAAAAATGAGCCCTTGGAGGATTTCTGTGACACACTTTTATTCACAACATAAAAGTCAGATCTAATTAATTGTTGTGAAGTTTTGGGATGACCAGAATACCAAGGATCAGGGAAAGCAACACCGTAGTCTCCAGAGATGACCAGAGAATCGATCACCATGAAAAAGCTGCAGGATTTGGCACGGCATTGTGGCCCTAGGAGAGTAATTTTAGTAGCAAGATGACAGGAGCTAGAATAGGAGGGAACAGTCAGTACAAAGGGAGGAGGGACGTGGGATATAGATTTCCTTCTCCTTCAAAAAATCTATTGGGTAGCTTGGCAGTGGCTTAGAGGAGGAGAGAGACTAATGGCTTAAAAATTAAACTTTTTTTTAAAAAACATCAGGATGAAAAAATAAATTTAATTAAGCCAGGACCACAGGACCGCAGGACAGGAGATGTAGATGAAAGGAGAGAGGCTCGGGAGACCGCGTCAGACTGTCTGCCTATGGGTTTGATCCAATAGAAAACAGAGCTAGCTTGAAAGGACAAAAGAAGGTGTACTTGGCCATTTTATGGAAGTATCTCTTGACCCTCCCCCAAAGACTGGCCTTTTGGCAGACCTCACAACAAAGTTAATAATAGACCTTGAGGTCATTTGAGACTATGTCCTTAGCCTGCTGCCCTACTGTGGACTCAGCCTGTTTAAGTTTAACCTACCTTTTTAGAGAACAGTGTGAGCAATTTTATCTGCCTTGGCTATCTCATGCAATCGACCTTTACAGCCTAATCTAACATATAGGTTTAATCTTAAACTATGTACTCCTCTGACACCCCGCGCACTGTCCCTGATGAAGAATGTTGCACGCGTGTGCTGTAGTTACAATTTTCTGAAAGTAGCCAACAGTTCGGAAGAAACCTGAAAACAAATATCGATCATAAATGTTGGAGGCATCGTGTGGATATAGGTTGACAACATCTGGGTGGCTTTGTTTACTATTCTGGGTCAGAAATTCTTCTCTTGTAAGGCTCTGTTGTAGATTTCTGAATCCCTCAGACACTTCCCATGCCATGTTCCTTGAGCTGTTCAAAAAATAAAGAGCAAAGCTCTTTGATAGGGATAGGCAACAGAGAGGGATTCAGACACACACACACACACACAGACACACACAGACACACACAAACACACACACACACACACAGACACATCAGACAGACATGCACAACCGATGAACTACATACAGGCTAGAAATTACAAACTACAAGTAGATGTAAAACAGCAGGAGTGATGTGAACAATTTAAATTTGGGCTCACTCTTGACTAAATCAATCCAAGAGTGAGTCTGTGTTTTCATTTCTTAATGCATTAATCTACACAAGTAAGAAAGCGCAGAAGGTCACTTTTAACAAGCACAGTTGTGTACTTGTCACGTGCCAGGTGCTGCTCTTTCCAAAAGAAAACAGTTGGGAAGGGAAAAAAATTCCCTGCTCTGAAGAAGTTCTACTTCCAAGGAGAAGGAACAGAGATTTGTGTGTGACACACACACACACACACACACACACACACACACACACACACGTAAAGTTCTATGGGATAAATGAGTTAGAATTTTGTCAAAATGCTCAGAGAAGGTTTACCAAAAAAAGTAGCTTTTAAGAGAGTCATGGGAAGTGCAAAAACAAGTCTAATCAATATCTTGGTGGAAAGGACTCAAGGTCACAGGAAAGAAGGTGAAATGTGGCTAGGACTTAGACATGCCTGATCTGTCAGAGGTGGCAAGGATTTCTATAGGAGACCCAGTTGGGAAGGCAAGGGGTGGATGGAGGGGGTATATGATCAGGTAGAAGGGCACAGACTATGATGAAGACACTTCCTCTTACTTTAAGTTATATATGCACTGGACACAGATCACAATTCAGTTAGGGACTTTCAGGTTGGAGAAGGGTACTAGGTACTATCTATGATGATTCCACATATGGGAAATAGTCATTGATTTCTGGAGACATCAGTTTGTTTGTTTGTTATTTAGGATTTAGGTAGTTGGTTTTTAGGATCCTGAGAATAAATGAAATTTCCAGTAAAAGTGAAACAATTTGCCAAGCATTCCAGGGCTGTTGCACAGATGAACTCACGTACCTGTTTTCATCTGATCTGCATAAGATTCACGTGCACAAGATCAAGTAGCCAAAATCTAAACATGGAGTAGGAAGGTGCCCATGAGGCCCCACCACTGGCTGAGCGGCTAAGAGCAGCTGACAGTTGCTGAGGGAAGGAGAGTCAGTTTTCTTCAAAGAGCTGGTCCTGGACAGACTATCCATGCTCCAGTAGATAGTTAGACACATACGTGTACACAGGGACCATCAAATAGACTCAGTGGGTTTAAAAACAGAGCACTTGAACTTGGGAGGGGAAAATGGTGGCAGTGGTAGATAAGGGAGGAATTGGAGAGGGGCAATGGGGGGATGAATTTGACCAAGCCACATCATACACGTGTTTGTAATTTTCAAACTATAAAAAAGACAACTTTTTAATATGTAACCCCACACTTGAGTAATGAGAGTTTGAAAGCAGAAATCTGGGAGGTTTTTTTTTTGTTTTTTTTTTTTTTAGAGGCTTTGATTTCAAAAAGCCTACAATTTGGAGCAAAAAGATCTAAGCATCTTTGCTTCCAAAGTAAATGTGTGCTGAGTACATTGGTGAACCTGTTGACACCTCCAGGAAGCTTTCCATGCCCCTCCTATGTGGTTCTGCACAAGTGCCCCACCTTGGCGCCCTGTATCAAACTTTCCACATCTGTAAGCACAAGCAGTGATGTATTCCTTTCACCAAACAACAAGCTACCCAAAGTCCTGAGATGATTTCATGTTAGCTGCTGCAGGGGCTCAGCAAAGAAGACAACAAAGCACATTCTTATATGTGGAAACTCTGCCAGACTACAGCAGAGGGAACCACTGTCCTGGCCAGTGCCATCCTCAACCAACAATGGAACCCCTAGTGTCCGAGTTCAGGTGTTTTTATTCTTTCAGAACCCCTCGGGTACTCTACTGATAGCACATGCAGATCATTAGCAATTAAACAACCCCCTCAGAAATCCAACAGCTACAGACAATACAAAATGCCCTAGATCTAGGATAGCCCCTCACCCAACAGTGCATAAAACAATTTTAAACATAATTAAAAATATACTTTCCCAACATTTCCCCTTTCCTATATATGCCAGTCAAACATTTGCTTCTTATCACAATTTAACACTATACCAGCAAAACCATTTACAAGAGGAACAATCATAAATGTTGCTAATGCACAGCACTAAATGAAACCAAATGTCTATCAAGCTTCTTCAGTGTCTTTGGACCACAGAAAAAAACATTATCAATGTCCCATTATCTGGAATTAACTCACAATCTTCAGGACTCACTTCTCTGGCTCTGCCTTCTGCAACACAAACAGCTTATCTCCATGCTCTGGCTGGCTCACGCCACTGCTGCTGCTGTTCTAGGTGGTTGTCCCATGGTACTGGCATCTTAGAAACTGCTGGGGTCCCTTGCTGCAACTGGACTGCACTTTCACCAATAGCCTCTCCTGGGTTCTCTTCATGGTTCCAGCCTCAACTCGTCTGCATGACACCTTCAATCTGGACCTTCAACTACTACTGAGGCTGCAGCTTCACCAGTGGCCTCTCCTGACTTCTTACTGTGCCAAGCCTCAGCTATTCTCCAAAGACCCCTCATGCCTTCAAAACCAGCACCAACTGGGTGACTCTTACAGTACCAAGTTCATCTGCCAGCATGAGATACAACCTCGACCAGTTCTAGAAGACAGCTTCTGTGTGCTGCTCCAGAGGAAACACTTTCCAGGTTTTAAGATAGAGTCTGATTTGATGGAAAAATAACCGGTCACCTTGTCTGCAGTAAGAGTCCCTTCGTGGATGGAGTTCTCATCATCACAGCAGATGTGTCTTATCAGGCCCTCTTGTAGACAGCTTTACAGAAAAAAAAAATTGTTCAGTTTAACAAAGTGTTTTTTTTTTTTACTCTAAGCATGGCTTCCACAACAGCAGGGGGTCCTGGGCCAGTGGGAAGAATCTCTGGCTAAGACATTCTGGTAGTTTGGAGTTCTTTTTCACCACCGCTATGGGGAAATATACAACCTTCTTCATAGACCTCAAACACAAGACCTTGAGCTTCATGCACACACAAAAAAAGCTATCAGGAAACTCAGTTCCTGAAACAATATGCTACCACCAGCGGTGGGAGGGAGTGGAGGCTCCACAATCAGGAAAAGCAGTAAGAACCTTGCTTTTTCCTGCTCCCAGCTGAATTCTTTATCTCTGAGGGCCTCCATTCTGCGGCTCTCACCTCGGAGCTTTTTTTCCTCATTTATTTATGAATTTCACAGCCTTTTCTCTTCATAGAGGCTTATTTTCTTTCTCTCTCTCCTCTTCCTTCAGGAGCCTTTATCTCTATCCTCTGGTAGCTTCCCTGAGCATACTTTACCAGACTCTCTGAGATCTGGAGTTTGTTTCTCTTCTTCCTTGTCTCCACGTTGGATCAGCTGACGTGGTGTCCTGCAAATAGTGCACCATTTGTAGTAGTTCATTGCTGTGTCGGCTCAGCAAGGAGACAAGGAGACGTATTTCATACATGGAAGCCCTGTCAGACCTCTACAGAGGAACCACCACCATGGCCAATGCCAGACTCACAGTGGAATCCTGCACCTCTAAGCTCATCAGGTGCTTTTATTCTTTCAGAACTCCTCAGGTGTTCTATTGATAGCACATGCAGGCCATTAGCACTTAAACATTCCCTACAGAAACCTAACACCTGAAAACAATACAAAATGCCTTTGAACTAGGATTGCCCCTCACCCAACAGTGCATAAAGTAATTTCAAACATAACTAAAAACATACTCCCCTAACAATTTCACTTGCCATTGTATCTACAAGGCTCAATGTTATACCTAGTACAAACTAAATACTTAATAAAGAATTTGCTTGCTCATTGGATAAAGATTAGTAATTAGAACTTGATCAAGTTGCAAGAAATGAGATTCTAAAGAAAAAGAAAAATCGGTGCTACTTAAACCAAACCAACATATTTGGCCTAAAATTTCTCAGAACATCGAAGTCTCTGCTTCATCTATAATCTCCCACTCCGTTTGTTTCTAATCTGATTTGTGTGACTTCCCCAACCCCAGGTATCCCTTCTCTTAACACACACCCTCCACCTCTAATTAGCTCCCCTTTCCTCCATAGACCTCTTCTGCCATACGCTACGTTTTTTTCCCCATCTCTAATTGAGTCTGACTTTTATATGTTCTTTTACAAGTCATCACCGCATCTTATTTCTGACAAATCCAGTTAAAATATATTGATATAATTTCCGGAAACATCATTGAATCCTTTCATTTATAGATTCACATTCAAGTAAAATAATATAAAAATTCTACAAGTTCATTGTATTTAAAAAAAAAACATTAATTTTCTTTTTACGTTCAAGTGACAACCTATAAGAAATTTATTTATAGTTAAATTTCACCTTTGTAAACTAGAAAAATATGCCTTTTAGACTAATGTAATTATTGTGAAAGCAAACCTGCTGACTTTTTGTTCCAATTCATTTTCTTAGGATTATCTCTAGCAGGATACCGTAGGAAATTAAGATGAATACTGAATGTTAAATGTTCAACACACACTTTTGTTGTCATGGGTTCAACTGTTTATAATGGAGTCAGATTTCAGGGCAGGAATTCAGTCATCCCAGTGGAGTGTCAGCCTGTCATGTAGTCATTTTATAATGTGAGAAGCTAAAATCCCGCTCACTGTTTTTGCCTATTAATCTTAAATTAGTTTACACAGTCATATTTTTATAGTGTTTCTATAGTTCACACAAAAATTAGTGTGTCTTCCTTTGTGTTCTATTCTGAACTACTTGCTGAAAAGCCAACTGTTGTAAGGTGTCTGGTGGAATTATATACACAGGAGATTGAGACTCCTGACAAAAGCAAACAGGGACTTACTAGGGATACAGAGGATACAGAGAGCATCTGAAAGCTTTCGTACCACCCATGCCTTCGGATAACCTAGTCTGCTTGATATCTTGGATACCCCTCTTCTATAAAACCCAAGCCAGAATTAACCATGGAACATTAAGAGTACAGAGAACAAATTGTCTCTATTCTGATATCAGAGTTTATGAACTTGATTAAAGAAGTTTTTATACCTAGCCAACTTCTGTGTTTCTAGTTATTCCTGGGCCCTGGATAATACTCTATTTCTTCAAGAAAAGCTATTCTCTCTCTCTCTCTCTCTCTCTCTCTCTCTCTCTCTCTCTCTCTCACACACACACACACGCACACACACACATACACACACAGGTTTTAGTCAGTATTCTGAAAGAGAAAAGACATCAGTTGTTTAATTTGAAAGTGAGTCATATAGTTTGTCTATGTGAGTCCCATCACCTGAGTCTCCTGGGGTATGTTACACCCAGCACCCACGTGTTTTAGAAAACTTTTTAAATATCAAGAGCCGACTGATGTCAAGTGGTATCACTTCCCAGAAGTCTAGCTTAACATTTGGGCAATGAAAGAGCTGGCAGGGGTGGGACACATACTTCAGTCTGCAGAAATACAGACTGTTTTTTTGTTTTTTTGTTTGTTTTTGTTTTGTTTTGTTTTAGGTTTTCTTAACAAATCACATTCAAAAGCCAATCTTCTCCAGGCCAGAACCAAAGAAGGAACCCAAAATGCTCAAGCCAGACTGGTGGAAAGCTGAAAGAAATTTCAAAACAAGAATTTATAGGTTTTATAGTTTAGCTTCAAGCAGGGCGATTATATGTTAAGACTCTACTGAACACAGGCTGAGAGGTCAAGTGTTCTTCAGGAACAACATAAGGATTGAGAGGCGGCACAAAGTGAGTTCTGGCCCAAGAATGTCCCTGTGAACCATAATAGAAAAGCAACTGATACAGGAATCAGTGAGAGAAGATACACAGGTCTGTGATCTTGGGAAAATCGCGTAATAAAAATGGAGCACGGTCAGGCAGCTACTACGAGAATCACAAGAAACTATTCAGGAACACTAGATGCATGCTATGAATTATGACTACTGCCAGGCCTGCTGTCTTTTTTATTAGAATTCCAAACCCCTGTCATCTTTCTATACCCCACACATTACAGTGTACTAGGTATCACAGACACAAACAGCCTCCTTTTCTACGTAGCACCTAAGAGCAGAATGAAATCATCAGCTTAGTATAGAATAGAGCCCAACAGAGGGCTTTAGTGCTGTGCGCCCAAACCAGAAATTCCTTGCTTCTTTGGATCTACTGGAGAACTTCATTTGGTCTTCCCAAATCAGACTCCTTTGTCATCAGTGTGTGTTTTCTTTAATGACAACGGTTCTGAATCTTAGTTGGACTTTAGTTGTTCTATCTTCTCAGTTACACTTTCTACACAATGAATCCACCTTTGAGAAGGGTGACATAAATTCTCAGCAGTTAATTTATGTAATGAATAATATGTCAGAAGAAAAAGAAGGAAGTAAGAGCTTTGGCTCTGGCACTAGGATAGCAGTTCACTAGTAGAGTAGTCCACTAAATCAGAACTGTTCTAAAATGGACAGCTCAGCATGTTTAGAAATATGTCTGGAACAGCAGAATACATTTGATTTTTCTTTGCGATTCATTATAATACTTTAGACCTTTTTAAAAACAAAAACATTAGTGTGAACTTTCTATATCCAAGGCCTTGTCATAGATGCTAAATAGAAAACAAAATAAATCCCTGCTCCCCTCCCTCCTTCCCAGCTTCCCTTCTTCATTTCATGCATTTCTTTAGCAAACATTGAGGTATGCTCACAATGGCAGGGTGATGATGAGCAAACATAAGCCCTGCTCTCACAGAGCTTATATCTTTTAATCATAGTAGATAGTAATGCAGTATCTAGACAATCTAATGACAAATTGCTAGTGTGCTGTGTGCTGTAAGGAGCAGGACTACACACAATATAAGAGCATGTATTGAAGCGGTGTACCCTAGTCGTGGGACATAGAAATCCTGTTATAGGCTCAACCTAGTTTGAACTAACAACTAAGGAATGCATCATGGTTCACAAGCAGAGTTAGAGGGAAGGATAACGGGGATTAGACAATATAAAATGGCAAACAAAGCACACGACAGAAAGGACTTAAAGAAAAACCTGATGCCAAAGAGACCGAGGGAAGGCTGAGGCAGGGTGAAGTAGAAAAAGCCAGAAGAATCCCAGGTCACTGAAGGTTTTCCATGTAATGGAAGAGAAGTGGGAAAAACATCCTGGGAGGTGATAAAGAGGGAAAGTACTAGGGAGCTAGAGTAGCAACATGATATGGACCGCTATTGTCGGAGACAAAGGGAAGAATGGCTACAATCAAACCACCCGGTGATAGTAGTATAGATTTTTAAAAGGAAGTGATATGAGAGATAGCTGTGAAGTAAAAAATGCAAGCTATTAGATCAATTCTCAGTGAAGGGAGGGAGGTATCAGGATAACAGGTGATACTTTATGCAATGTCATGAAGAGTATCATCACTCTCGCAGTTTTACATTTATTTGATTTTGATTTTTTTTGGGTGGAATTTCATATATGTACAGTATTTATATCAAATCCACTTCACCTTATCACGGATCTTACAGTCTCTTGGGGACACTAGCATTATAGGAGCAAAAACGCAAAGATGAATTCTGTGGCAAATATCATAATGGAAAACTGGACAGTTGTCAAGGAGACGAAAGGAAAGAAACATAACCCAGCCATCCAGATCCAAGAAGGATCTGGATAGGATGCCGTAGGAAGTGGGAATTACTCTGAGCAATTTAAGGAAAGAAGAGAGGTATCTCTAAACCTAGTTAAGAGAGAGAGAGCACAGTAATTTGGGGGAAAGACAGCTGAGAATAGTGGAGGATAGGATAGGTAGGTCTGACGGTGCAACAGTATGAAGGACAGGGACCTGAAGGACACATTGAAGAGCTCGAAGTCCATCCTAGGGCAATAACAGTCTGTTCTAAGATTTTTTTATTTAAAGCTTTTAGAATTTCACACATAAGTATTGTATTTCATTTTTATCCCTCCCTTTCCCCTTCTAACTCCTTCTGTGTGACTTTCCCTACTAAGACATCTCAAATTCATGACCTCATATATGTATATATGTATATGCATATGTAATGCATATGTACATATGAATATATGAAGCATATATTTATACATTTATCCTTTGAGATCTTATGTACCCATGTATATATAAATACAACCTGTTAAACTTCATTTAATGTTTCTTATATGTGTATATATTTAGGGCTGACCATTTGGAATTGGATAATCTATCAAGGAGCTCTTTCCTAGAGAAGATTGGTTCTCCCTTTCTCAGGAGCCATTAACTGCTCCATTTTAAGCAAAGGAGTCCTTTTGTAACAATGGATTTGCTTAGAACTATAACTTGAACAGCATCCCAATGTAGATGTGACAGGAGGGGACCAGATACCTCATTGCGACACTGCACAGGAAACCAGCAATCTTTCTCTCAAGTGGAACTACCATTGTCATGTGGGTCTATGTATGGTTCTCATTACTCTATTACTAATTCTCATTCATCAACCACTCACAACATCCCCAAAATGTCTCATATCACCCGTGTAAGCTACTCTGAGAGAGAGATGATATTAATGTCTTTTAATGCAGGACAACACACCTTGAAAGAGAAGAACCCATCTCGCCAGGGTCATACAGACATACAATTGTCATACAGCCATACAATTGTCATACAGTTGCCATACAGCAGTGGCAAGATAAAAGAGAAATTCTATATTTGAGATGAGAAGAAGGCAGAATGAGGTTGACACACTTAAATCTTATCTTAATAGTGTGGACCAGAGGGTGGAGAAGTCCTCTGACTAAGGCAAATTGATATCATCTTGTACCAATAAACCCGTTTTACAATAGGCTTCTTCTCACTGCACATGTGAGGATTGGTTATAGGAGATATTTTCTGACATTCTTTGATAAATGGTGCATTCTGATTTCCTTTGTTCTTCTCCAAGTGTGGAATTCAGCAGGCAATTTGAGACTGGCAACTAAACTGACAAATCCTGTGAATTCTTTGGATGTCTAATCATTGATTAAACAAGGAGAATCTTCACTTGGAAGGTGATTCTGAGAATGAAATCAAGCAATACAGGCCGTATCTTAAACACTTAAGGCAATGTACTAGGAAAGTACTTTTAGAATATAAAAATAGACATATGCTAAATAAATCTTTGCAAAATTATTTTTATTCATCACCATATGCAGGTTTATTTTTCAAATTTGTTTTTTAAGCTCTTATTTCTAATGATACTGGTCAAAATTAGAGTACTCCAATTTAGAAAATTTTCTCCATTCCACAAAGGAATCTGCCTAATTTGCCAGCCAAATTATTATACAAAGCTGTCCAACTACAGCCAAACAGCCTTGGCTCTGTTCACAGCTCCCTCAAATTAAACACAGATCTAATTTGTAAATTATTATCACCCTTGGATTTCAGAATTCTTTTATTCCCCTTCCTGCGAAGAATTCATTTCATTTTTTTTTGCATGTAATCATTTACATTTTTTAAGGCCAAGTCTCTTTTTATGTAGACAGTTCTAATTCTTTGGATTATATTTCTGGTGTCCCTAGTGTTTGGTTCTCCTCCCAAGCTAGGATCATTTTAAATTTTTATGAGTATGTTTTGAGATCTGCATCTTCCTCCAACACATTAAAAAAACTGTTGAGCTAGAATCTCACACACATCCCTGTTGTACTACATCCTTCCAGTTCAACAAAGACTCCACAAACATTACTCAGTTCATTTCAGCAAACACCTATGTATACAAACACACAGCACTAATGTGAACAAGGCTGTGGGTTCAACCCTCCTCATCATACAAGAGCTGTCTATATAACAGGAGCAGGAAGCAAAGATTTGGATTAACCCATGCTCTTGGTTTTAAAAGATTTCATTTCCAAATTTTTGACATGAACCCACTGAGTATCTGAGAAACATCTGATAAATTTTGGTCAGTGCAAGAATGAGAGAAATTATCTCACTTGCTTAGATCTAGAACTATTTAAAAGTCTACTAGGTAACTCTTGACCCACAAAATATGGAGGTTTATTGGGCAATGGCTATGTATTTGTGATTTGGGGTGTACTAGGGATCATTTTTGACCTGATCCTATTATACTTTGATCATTAAATATGAACTAACTGCATTTGCAATTTCATATTAAATAATAAAATTTGCATTTTGGGTGTTTCATAGAAAGGTCTAATAGTCTATCAAAGACTCACTCTTTCTCTTCTGTAAGCACCTATTTGTTGCTTGAGACATCATTGTCAAGTCAGAAATTATACATTCCAGTATCCCTCTTGATCCGTGATGTGCTAACTTTCCTCTGTCTAATGGAAATGAAGTGTATTACTTCTTTGCCAGGCAGTTAAATGACAAACTTGATGTCAATACCTCTATCTCCTCTTTTTTTCTCTTTATATGTTAAAGATCCCAAGATCTTAAGCAGATCTGAGAGCTCAGAATTTAAGAATTCTAGATATCAGATATTTTGATTAACTTTTAAATGCTCATATAGCTTTTATGTAAATACATTCATAATACCAACTTAGTTATGCTTTTTGAAAGATTTATTCATTAAGTTTATATGTATTTACATTTGCATGAATGAGTTTATGTATGTCTTTTGCATGTAGGAGCCAGCAGAGGCCAGAGGAGGGTACTATATCCCCTGGAACAGCATTTAAAAGCACAGCTTTCGAATAGCCACCAATAGGCACCAGAGCTTAAGATTCACCTCACAGCCATATGGCTAATGATAAATGTGTGATTTTCATAAGGCTGAATCTATTCAATTCGACATAAAGTAGAATTCATTCAGAAATTATGTCTAGCTCTTCTCCTCCTCCTCCTCCTCCTTCTCCTTCTCCTCCTCCTTCTCCTCCTCCTCCTTCTTCTCCTTATCCTTCTTCTTCATCTTCTTCCTCCTCGTCTTCTTTTTTTGTCGTTAAAGTGATTTCTTACTTATTTCTTAAATATGCCTATGGATATTGTCTAGTGGTACAACACTTGCCTAGCATGTGTGGGACACTAGTTTCAATCTCTCCCTCTCTCCCTCCCTCCCTCTCTCTCTCTCTCTCTCCATGTGTGTATGTGTCTGTCTGTCCATCTGTTTCTCTCTCTTTATCTCTCTGTCTCTTTGTCTGTCTATCTGTCTCTCTGACATCCACGTGCTTCTTAATTTAATATATAAACACACAATGTCATGACATTAGATTTATTTACCTATTTTATGTGTACAAGTGTTTTGCCTGCGTGTATGCAGGTGCACCACATAGGTGATTGGAGCCAGGGAGGAAAGAAGAGGGTACAGATTCCTTGGAACTGGAATTACAAACTGTTATGAGCTCCCATGTGAATGCTGGCAACCAAGCCCAAGCCTTCTGCAAGAGCAACAATTTCTCTTAACTCCCAAGCCACCTCTCCAGCCCATTAAAAATGTGATATATATATATATATATATATATATATATATATATATATATATATATAATCACATGATGAGTGGTCAGGTTGTACTGTTTCACTAAAAATAGCCAAATAAATTAGATTTTACATATTAGCCAATTTTTTTCTCAAGAAAGTATAAACTTGAATTTTTAGTATTCTTCAAGCTAGCTCTTACTGTGCATGTTTCCTTTTTTTTTTTTGTGGCAACGAATCTTTCAACTTTAACTCTTGCCTCTGCTTCACAACACAGTGTTTTCCTAAACTCCAGCAGATCCTTACTTAGCTAAGAAAGCCACAAACACATCCACATTTATTTTACTGCTGTCATTACATTTGACAGCATGACACAGTGCTTGACTGTTGCAGTGTGCCACCTCACACGTCTATTTCTCTAAATACGACATCTGTGAGGGGCTCACTGCTCTTAAGATTCCATTTATTTTCTGAGTCTAAAGGCCCCTTATATTTTTAAATGCCAGGTTACTCCTATTATTAACAAGCTCTGTTTGGTGTTGCAACACTCGTACTTAAAGATTATTTTTCCCGTGTAAGTGGCTTCAAAGATAGTATATTTGTCTTCGGAAAAAGAACAAACTCAATTCTCTAATGCAGTTACCTCGCCAGCTCAACATATCCTGAGGCTTCTCCTGGCAAGGGGCTGTAAAAGATTGGTATTGATATTCTGTGGCATTCAATTGTCAAGCTTCCAACCTGAGGAAGAGCATTTAGCAAATCTGGCCATGTGGCAGCTAATTACACTATTACAAAGTAAATTTACAACAGGTGACTTGTAGGCTATGCATCGACAACAGGCATCCAAGCTTTTCTTCCCTTGCTTTCTCATAAATAAAGAGACAAAAATTGCATTGTTTATGTGATATATAAAAAGATATATAAAAGACACATTGCAAAAACCCTACCCAGATTATGTGTGATTTCACATTCAGCTCCCACGAACTTGTTTATTGTAATGATTTTCTTATAACTCCCATACGGTACATTCCTCATGTCCTTCTGTGAATTTTAAGCTGGAGAGGCAGTCAAGTCATTAGAACACTAATGACTAAGGGTGAGGTAACAAACTAACACAAGACTTCCGCGATTCCCTTCAACAGAACCTTCTATGCGTCCGAGTCTGAAACACATGCAGGTCTCCTGGTCTGCTTTTTTAAAAATATGTGTTCTGTAGACCTTATCATATGTCTAGGGAAACACACGCTTTGTATTCAGACGTGATCAGTGTGCTGTTGACCGAAAGAGTCCAAGGGCAAAGACATTTCCTGGTGTGTACCATGAACTGTTGTTTGTTGTCTTGGCTGGACAATCCTGTCTCATTTATCCTTGGGCCATTTTCTCTCCTAAGGCCATCTTTGCCTACAATATAATGTACATGTGGCCAGATGTGCGGGTCTGTAGGCACGTTTGCTCTGGGATATCTCGAGGAAATCGATATCTGTGAACAGGTCTCAGTGGCAAGTCCATTATCATTCTGCCTTACACTTTCCCACTTGCTTGTTAAAATCCTGTAATCAAAATTGTATTATAGCTAATTCTTTGGCTAAAAGAACTAAAAGACTAAAATGTTGGCGGATTTATCTGCATACTCTTATAAATGCAGGAATAAGCATATGTCAAAGTAAAAAAAATGAACTAATACATTATCTTTCACAATATGCATCTACATATTCCTTTTATTTTCCCAGTCACACAACCAAGTGTGCCAACACAGACTTTATATATAGGATACATTTTATTAAAAGCCACAATAAATTTAGTAAGAAAATTTTTATTCTGGTATCCATTATGAGAAGCAGACCTCTACTATAAGTCTACAGTTGTTCCTTTCGGGGTATATTTCCTTGTAAAGTTGTTGGCGTTTTATTATAAAGTGAATACATAATTGCTCTTGTATACTGTACAATATGATCACAACAAGCTTTAACAGATTTAATATAGGCAGCTTCTAGATATTCAAAATGATAAATAAATAATAATTAATAATTATGTGCTTTGAAAGTTGCTTCAAAGTTTGTGTCCTGTTAGTAATGTGCTGTTATTGTTACATCAAGACTTTCACACTGGTTGATTTGTATCTGAAGACCCTCTCCCTCTTTGTGGCACAATTGAGAAAAGCACACAAGGAATTCTTCCCTGGATGTGGCAAGATCCCGTGGCATCCTTTCCTCAAACCCTCTAGCCCAGCCACTGCTTCCTTCCTCTGCCCACTTACTCGTGACGACTGTTGTCTATATCCACAGATCCCTTCCCACTTAGAGCGCTCATCATCCCCCATTGCATGGGGGCTTCCCAACGCTCGATCCCATTAGTTTTAGAAGTCAGATTCTTCATAGTAATAAAGCCTGCACGCTTCCTCACTCTTCCCAAGTTTCAGTTTAGTAACAACATAGGAGGGAAAGAAAGTCTGAAGCCGAGGACCAGCTCCTTGCTACCTCAGATCTTTTACTTTCAAGTTTATTCCTTGTGGCAATCATCAGCTCTCTGATCCCAAGTGAGTTTCAGAGTGAGGCGATGCACTCTGCTGCAGCAGAAACCTTCCGGGAGTGCAGGAGAAACTCAACTACAGAGAGGCTATCAGGCATGTCTTAAATTTCTAGATACGTATCTTGAATGCTCAATATGTCATCTATCAAGAAATAGCAGCGGTCACACCTTCAAAACACAGCTATAGTTTAAATAGAACTCTACCAAAAATAGTAATCTTGAGCTTTTATTTTAGAAGTAGTTTTTTTTTTTTTTTCACAAAAAATAACTGAAATTAATCCCTTCGGACTGGAGCAGGCCTCCGAGGGATATGGCATGACTAACGGGAGAGGGGAGAAGGAGACATGAGTGTGGAGAAAGTCTTACACGTCACACGTGGCAGGTCAGTGTGGGGTATCACTGGAGCAGTGAAGGGCAGGGCTGAGGGAGGGGTGGGGAGAAAGGAGCCGCTCATCTAGTCCTCTGTTCCCGTCAAGTTATTGCTGGGCTGTGGATTCTCTAACAGACTAACTTGCTAGTTTCATTGCCATAAATAAGGGAGTAGACATACCTTTGTGGTTTTGCAGAGCACTTAATTTTTTAAAAATTTTTAATGAAGTTAAATGTACTGATACATAATAATTTAACTGATACATAACATAAAGATTATTCGTATTAATGGGGTGCTATGGACTGTTCTGGTACACCCGTACATTGTATAACGCTTAAACAAGGCTAAACATTCCTATTTTCTCAAATATTTGTCTTTTGCTCTGGTACAAACGTTCAAAACTCTGACTTCTAGCTTCCTCAGATACTCAGTCCTTTATCATATCCGGTCACTCCCCTGTGCGGACACCCGAACTTCTGTCATCTAATGGTAAACTCGTTTCCATTGATTAAGCTTCTCAGTCACCTACTCTCCCCAAACTCTGGTAACCACCATGCTGCTTCCAGGCCTTTAGATACCACATTCTTCCAAACGCAAGAGTGTCCCTTATAAAACAGCATCTTGGCATTGTGTAGAGCACACTGGTCTGCAAATAGAGAACCCTCTGCTTTGTGTCTTTCTTCTGGGTCTGAGACTAGGTAGGACTTGAGCTCTGTGGACCTCCGTGCTCCCTCGGAAAGTAGAGAGGCACGCCTGAAACCTGGAGCTTGTGTCGTCAGCTGTCGTCTATGGTGTTACAAAAATGTGTGATAATTCACTGATATTAAGTTGACATAATTTTTGAATATTTTACAATTCAAGTCTGATGTAATTTAAAGGTAAAAAAGTCTTAAATAATTTCAGTGCAATTGTTACTATATTTCTTCAACAACATCCAATAACCCAACAAGTACAATTCTAAACTTGGCCTAGAGTCGATGAAGTCCATCATCACCCTGTCTAGGGATTCTTACTTTCTCTTTTTGAAAGGAATAGTGATTTTAAAAGCAGGAGGAATTGAACTTATCTACACTAATAGACAAAAAGAGAAAAGTCAATAGTAATTTTGGCTGTAAAAATTAGTAAGTTCAACGTGATAGCCAATGGCTCATGAACTGCGGAGAAAAGTTAGGAGTCTGTATTCTCCAGGTTACTGGTCTGACACTGTTTATTAGAAGTCCTCATGTTTTCTTCTTGTGTTACTTTCTACGAGGTTGGATTCTGTTTCCCTTGGGTTGATGTCAGGCATGATAATAAAAATAACCCTGACCTCCCATAGGCAAAAGACTTTGGGAGAGTTGCTGGCTTGTGTGGAGTTTTCAAGTGTCTTTTGGAGTTGTTTTTCCGCTACCTGCTAGCTGAGGCCCTTCTGCCAGCTCTGGGAACAGCTTGCCCCCTGGAAGGCTGGGGTGGTGACTTCTCCAGGTCAGCCTGTGAGAGCAGAGAGAAGAGTGTGCACGGTGGTGCTACCAGTTCACTGTGGCCAGGAAAGGGCCAAGAACAGAAGAAATTCTCTTCTATACCCATTAACTGCTCAGCAGGAGAGATCAAAGCACTCACATCAACGAAGGGTGCCTGTTAGTTTCCACGAGAGGAAAGCATGGTCAGTGGGTAGGGTTGCATGTCTTTGTGAACCTCTGGATCTTAGAATCTCCCCTGGGCTCCATGTTTTTATATCTCAGGACTACAGTTGTTCTTTTATTTGTTCAAAATATTTTTTGGGGCTCCCCCATAACATAACACTAACAGATAATGGATCTTTCCTGGAAAAGGATGAAAAGAAGCGAGACAGCGAGTCTCTCCAGCAGATGAACTCCTTCTCCACCAACCCCTCTTTGGTCTTAGGTATTGTCAGGAATTCAGCAGAAGTTCCTTTTTACATTTCCCTCAAATGTAGAGAGGCATAGAGAAGTTGCTCTGGTGTCCTCAAGCCAACTCTGTGGAAACCCTAGTGTTGCCAGCCTTTGGAAGGCTCTCCACTCTCTCTGCAGAGGGAGTTCTTCTCCTCCAGCTGAACCTTTAGCTAATGTTGCATGCAAGGGACTGTATTTGTTGTTTGCATTTATTTTCACTTATTTTTAAAATTAGCATACAGAGTAACACATTTGCTTCTGGGAATTTTATAAATACTATATATTTCTGTTGATCTCCATCTCCAATCCCACCCTCCTTGTCGTATCTTAGATACTCTGATGTCCTCCCCACGCCCCTCCCTTAAGTGCTCCTTTACTCTCTCATGCTGCAAGGACTATTTTCAGGGCTTTCAGTCTTCCTTCTCAGGGCACTGTGAGGTTCTTAATTAAGCTCATCTAGCAAGTAAAATCAACATATGACCCGAGTGCGACTTTTAAGTACTGTTTTCAGGTTTGAGTGATAATTTGAAAATTATGAAGAACCAACAAAGTGTTGTGATTTCATGCAGACCACTCAAACCAGGGTGACTAAAGGCCCCTGCTTGTCTAAGATGACTCTAACTTACTCCTCTTATCTCAAGCCCCATTCATTCTCAAAAATATACTGGCTTTTGTAATAAATTATATGGCTACCTAAACTGAAACACAGAATACACTTGTGAAATATGATATGTATATCATATATACAAATCATAAGATGTGTGTGTGTGTGTGTGTGTGTGTGTATATATATATATATAAAATGAGGACAAATACCTTAATTTTTTAAACTTTTAAATTGTAAGCCTTAGTGCATCTTTAACCTTAAAATAGTTAAATACTTATAAAATGAGGTTACATATCATCTTTCTAAAATTTAGAATTCTGGTTTTCAAAATCAAGCATCTAATATGACCCTCTGCAAGTCATAGCTATGACAGTAGCCATTGCATCGCTATAATCTCCCTGACATTGCACACAGGTAAGCTATCAGACATGTTTCTCCAAAAGACAAACCAGACTTTTAAGCTATGATGATAAATCAAGAGAAGCTTTCCTGGCAGGTTTTCCTAAAATTATCTACCCACTCTCAAGTTTATTACAAATAATATTTTAAAGTTTGGTTACTGTTGTGATGACTAACAGTTATTCTGAAACAAATTCGTTATTTTAAAGTAACTATTGCACTATCTTTTGCACTAGCTGAAATTTTGCATCAAAAATAAACCAAGGTTAAATAAATCTCCAGGGACACTATAGTAGACATGGGGGAAGGGCTTAGTAGACAGCTTATTAATTAGCATCATTCCTATAAAGGCACATGATGATTAGCAAATGAAGATTAATATAATACATTGTCACAGCTGCTAGCCAGTACCTCAGTAAGAATCTGTAAAGCACTGTGTTAACATAGTCACAGGAAAGAACCATTTCAGAAGACAGTAGTGATGAGGCGGGAGAAAGTTATCTACTGGGGCTGGTTTAAATGAAAACTTCTCAATTTAAATAAATGAGGTATTGTAAAACAGTACAGGTAGCAGTGTTGCTCCAACACGGATCTTTTTTATACAGTATCTTAAAACATGTATTTCGAATCTCATATTCACACTTTTTCTGTAGAAATTAAAAGAATGTTGAATTATCTTTTGTGATTTGAAAGCGATAAACACTGGTTCGTTATTGAAACTTTGGTGTGTGCCACAAACGGAACACCTGTAGTGGATGTTGAAAGAAATGTGTGTCTGCAGTGACACCACCATTTATAGATGTCTATATCAGAAATGTCAAACAAAGAAAAAAATAACCTTGGCATATTGAAACATAAAAGCCAAATTTTCCTGTGTACACTTGAAAATGTATTAAGAAGTAGGTGTATCTTCCTGAAATATATTTTATAATATCTCTATCTATCTATATATCTATGAATATACATATATACATCAGTGTATATGCATATATAAATATATACATATGTATATATATGTTCATATGCACACATATACATATACATAGAGAGAGAAGGGGGAGCTTTTCAGAAGACAATGGTAGGTTTTGAGAATCAGAATATCATTCAACTCAGCTGTTTGCCCTTGGTGTGTGTTTAGGGACTTGTGTCCTTTCATTGTTCTGAACAGACTTTTTTCCTATCACATTGATAAAGCATGTGGACCCTGCCAGCCTAAAAATAGGTGCAAGGTTGTCATTATTAATGTCCTGGGTTCAATTCTATCTTCATGGCATCAGACACAAAACCTAAAGAGTTCCAGGTCTTCATTCTGTTTCCTTCTGTCTTCCTGAAGCTACCAAAAGAAAAAGAAGCAAAGTACTCCCTCACAGTACGTGAAAGATCGTGGTATAGAATAATAAACATTCAAATCTCATCCAAATTAAATAAAAGATAATTAATCATAAAAGTTTCAGATAAAACACTCACTTGCAAGCACATGAGTTCCAAGTTTGGCAAAGTTTCCTCAGGTCTTAGGCTATTAGCATGCAGTCACAGTGACACTTTGTGTTCAGTGCTGGGGAATGCACTCTGGTGAAGAGTCAGGTGGACAGACACCGCGGTGCATCACAGGGGTTGAGGATTACTGCAGTGTCAAACTTTGGCAGATCCAAGAGAGAAAAGCAAACTGAGAGGGAGTGTGTGCACTCAGACTAGATGAATATGAACATGCTATGCTATTAATGCATTAATGACACCTTCCAAATTCCCTGAACACTTTCTTGTGTATTATCTAAGAGAATACCCTCAATGATATTTATGTTGACAGACCTAATAACCTCTGACTCTAAAATTCTACATTATTCACTTAGATATTGGTATAGCAGATCCTTGGTTAAAATCTTAACAAATGATGGAACTGTTAATACTTCAAACTAAGATCCATGAAGAATCTTATTTGGGTTCAAAGACTGAATTTTCCCCTGAAAATATGATGAAGTAAATGGTGGTAAATTTCAACAAATACTAGTGAAACGCTTGTTTAAATTAAGGTATCCAAACTTAAGATGTGGGTTGGCTAGATGGCTAAAGGTGCCTACAGCTAAGCTCGATGAAGTTTGATCCCTGGGACCCATGCAGTAGAAGGGATAAACTGATGCCTACAGGCTGATCTCTGACCTCCACATTGACTTTGTGGCATGTACCGCCTTCCCAAACTGAAACAAAACAAAACAAAACAGCAACAACAACAAAACCCCACAGATATGTATAACTCTCCAACAACTAGTTAAGAATATTTGTGTTTCAAGGAAAAAAAATAGCATTTTATTTTAAAACTGTAGCATTATTCATAAAAGTGGTACAACATTGATTTACTATTTTCTTAATAAGGTAATTAAAATCAATTTTAAAAATTGTATTAATTAAATCAAGGAATTAGTTTTTAATGCCAACCATTAGTTAATATACCTAGACACCAAATAGTTACTTAGTCTGCATTGAGAAAGGAACAAACCCATTGCTTCAGCTGGAAGGCCAAAGACTAGAAGATATTTAAAGTATCAGAACTGTCACCTCACAGGGGACCTGTTCCAATCTTGTCCCATCATCCTTTGATATGCGACCTTTGCGTGTGATGGTCGGGGTGTACAGGACCCACACGAGCGAATATGGACACCATAGCAGGAAGCCAGGTGGCTTTCTCCATCACTGTCCACTTTACTGCCTCGTTGCTTTGACACAGAGCCTGTCACTGAAGCAGAAGCTTCCTGTTTTGGGAATGGTGTCTAGTAAGGGAGCTCCTGGGATCTGTCTGTGTTAACGTGTATGCTGTGTTAATGTGTTCATCTGACGCTGGAGTTACATGTGCATGCATCCATGCACAGGTAGATGTGTCTGCATATACATATGCTTTGCTAACTTCGTATGGAAATGGGATGTTCTTCCCAGACATCTTCCTCCCAGCACCATTATTACTTTTTTCTTGTTCTAATTCTTGTTTTAACCCACTGAGCAGAATCGGTATTGCGCATTGTTGCATAACAATATTCCCGGGGAGGGATGAAAAAAAACTGTCAACTCATCTCAGATATGGAACCAACGACAGACTAAAGTACGGATGCCACCACAGTGGCAACTTGGCGAACTAACGAGTTTTACATTGGAGTCGCTTACAGGAATATGGGTGACGGCTTCCTTATAGAAGAAATACCTAAAGACAGCCTCAACACCGAAAGCTCACTCCAGTTTGCGTGAGCTCACAAAAGCTGGAAACCCGCAGCACACTGCACAGCAAAACCTCAACAGGTTGAAGAGTATCCTTTCCAGCTGTGGGTCTGAGCCTCTTCCAGGCTGCTGGGCTAGTCTGCACTCGCAGGGGCAGTGTGTCCCAACCTTCCTAATGCCGTGACCCTTTAATACAGTTCCTTATGTTGTGGTGACTCCCAGATGTAGACTACTGTTGCTAATTCATAACTGTAATTTTGCTACTGTTCTGAATTGTAACTTAAATACTTGATATGCAGATTGTCTTAGGCAAACCCTGTGAAAGGGTCATTTGTCCTCCAAAGTGGTCACAACTCCCAGGTGAAAACCACTGTTCTAGGACATTCAGCTGGTCTCTGCTTTGCTTCTTTCAGGCAGGTTCGTTTATCTCTTTCAGGCAGTTCGTCTTGTCTAAACCTCTTCTTGACAGCTTTCTTTTAGATGGCTTGACTGGTCTGAGAGGGTCTCTCAGCAGTCCTTACTACTGGGGACAAAGCATTCTGTTTATCCGGTCAGTTTCTGGGACTTCCTGAGGCCTTTTAGCTGTTTACTTCCTGAATTTACGGGGCTTCTCTGAAGGATGGGATGTTCTGCCTCTCTTTAGAATATCCCCTGTCATAATTATGAGCCTCCCTCCAAGATGGATGATTTTATCCCGGAGGAAATTGCTACACATCACCCATATGAATGGGTCAATGCCATCCACTGTACTGTGAGAAAGCTTATGAGGAACTGAACCTCCGAAGAAAATCGGCTGTCCTTCCCTCAGCAGCTATCGCCTTCAGAAACCTTCTCAGTTAGAGTTGGAGCCTTGTCTTGGCAAAAAAGTCAAGGGAAGTTCCTTCCAGGCAGAAGAAATAGTGCAGAGTCTCAAGCAAATCACGAGAGTTCAGTGAGCCAGAAGTACATTGAAGCCGAAACTAGAGAAGTAAGTCAGACCAATTTCTGGGTTCATAGCCTTTGAGCAAGGGAGCCATACAATCAAAGGAAAAAAATTGGTCAACTAAAGTACCACAAGAATGCAGCAAATTGTTGGGAGGTGGTGGCACAGACCTTTAGTTCTAGTATTTGGGAGGTAGAGACAGGCAGATCTCTGTGAGTGAGAGGCCAGCCTGGTCTACAGAGTGAGTTCCAGGACAGCCAGAGTTACAACAGAGAAATCCTGTCTAAGGGGGAAAAAAGAATTCAGCAAATTAAACCAAATTAACAGTGAATGTTGAAGAAAAAAAAATGTCTGGGCCAGTCAATATGGTGTTCAGCTTAGAACTCTCTGAAGAAGGGAACCTGTAATCCCATTCATGATAAAACAACTAGAAACAGGCCACTGGCCACTTCTAACTGTAGAGATTGTGGGATAGTGGACAGTAGGGTGTGGAAAGTGGGTAAGACAAGCCAAGAAAAATGTCAAGTCAATAGATCTATGGAATGCAAATGACCCATGAAATCTAATTTTTCCGAGCATTTTCCTGGTTGTGCTGATCATAGCACTGGATAATCTAAACTTGGTCTAGAAACCACAGTGTTGGGTGAGGATAGCAGAACTGAGGCCACAAGATTGTCAGGAGCAGAAAACTATACGAAATTGCTTTTCACCACCCGCATTTCATGCTTGTTCCCAGAGATGGCCTTCTGATGCACATTTTCATACCACGTTGCTCTGAGCTGGGGATACCCTGACCTAACAGAAGCTAAGTGTGTATCGCTGTTTGGGGGGATTACACGAATTCAACCTGAACCACAGAGCTGAAGTTCTAGGATAATCTGACTTCAGTAGTGTACCAGTTCAGCTTTGTGACAGTACCAATTAATTTTATCAAGGTGCTGTATGGTACAAGGTTTAATCATATTGGGCAATGGCAAGGTTTAGGGAATGCAGATATGTTTATGTTAGCATCTCCTCACCTACCCGACCATGGCAAGGAACCTAACTGATAAATGAAAATGCTTTGGAAATAACTAGATGGGTGAGGGGGAAGAGAGGAAGAAGAGGGGGAAGAGAGGAAGACGAGGCACAATGCAAGGGAGTGGATCGACCGGTTGACTTTCCTCACATTCTCTACCTTCGGAGTTAGAAGTTGTGTGATGGATCGTTGTTTTGCACACATGGGATTCAGCTTCCTCCTTCTTGTCCCATCATCTTTGCAAATCTGCTGGCCTCATAGTGGGTTTCTGATGGTTCATTATTTATTTACCATGTAGGAAAGTACTTCGGGCATCTTAAAAGAAATATCTTCGGGGATGGATAATCCAGCGTCATCAAGCTAGCACATAACGTTCCTGTGCACCTCTCGTCTCAAGTCCTGCATGGACCCGACTAGTCGGCCATAGGTGTGAAGATGAATTCCTGAAGCAACATACGTAGGCACGGACACGGACAAGGACACGGACATGGACACAGACACATGCACACAAGCACACACACAAGCACAGATTTTCCGGGCACACCGACTAAATCCAATAGACACATTTAAGAGAGGAAGATGACCAGAAATGCGAGGAGAGTGCCCCTTTCTCTTTTTGTTTCTGGAAACAAGATCTCACTATGCAGTCTCAGCTCAGCCTAGCACTCATTATGTAGACCAGGCTCTGCTCAAACTTGCGGCGGTCATCCAATTTCTACCATCCGATCCTGGGCTACAGGCGCATACTAGGGAGAAAATGAGTTCTTAACCTCTTCATTATTCAAGAAGCCCTTTCTAGGGCTTCATAGAGATAGTTTAGGATTGAAGGATCCATTTATTCTTGTGAAACCTGTCCAGTCCGTACTTTTATTTTTAATATGCACTATGGATGTTTCGTTTAAGATTTATTGTTTAAATGTCTATTGTGTGTGTTTTTTTGTTGGTATGTGAGTGTATGTGTGAGTATAGGTGTGCACAGAGACTAGAAGAGGTTTTGCAGTCTCATGGAGCTGGAGTTACAGAAAGCTGTAAGCTGCCCAGTGAGAACTGAACTTGGATACTCCGGCAGAGCAGCAAGTGTTCTTAACGTTAGCCCCTGAGTATCTCTTAAAAGATAAAATTTGTTTGCTTCCTTGATTGCCTTTAAAATAAACATTAACACATAATCAAAAATATATATTTATAAACAAAAACACCTTTGCAGTTTATATAAACCAACAGAAAGCCAGCAAGCTGATCATTCGGGCCATTATCACCCAGCTGGGAACTCTGTTCCTGTCAGTCAGAATCTATGAACAGGAACCCTTTCTCCAGAAACTCATCATCGTATAAAATGGATAAACATGATCAGAGACTAGTAAGAACTAGTAAGACTGAACTAACCGCATTAAGGGCTTGAGAAACATCTACTCTACCAACAGCTACTTTCTGATTCCATCTAGACTCAAAGAGCATGGTTAGTTAGGTTCATTCTTAGGGCGGGCAAAGTAGTACAGACACAGAGCTCTGCAAATTACCCATTCTCTCCCTGTAGATACTACCAGTCAGATGAGATTGCTCATGTTCTGGGAGTTGGTTCATCTCACTGGCTTTTTAAAATAATTCTATTTGAGGAAAAAACACTGGACAGTGACTTTTTGTTAGAGGGAAGGAGAACAATTTTTGAAAGGCAGACAATTTTGGAAAGTGAATAAAAAGTTGAGCTCTCTTCACTTCCTCTTGATATAATTAGATTCTCATCTATTTATAAAAAGTAATTAGATTCTGATCCAAGGGAAGCGTGAAGTAATTGGGCCTTGGTCAGGCAGGGCAAAGGTTATGCTGTTAAGTGGGAGAGGGAAGTATGAAGATTCCAAAGGCAATTGTTTGAATTTGTATCCAGAGTTAGAATTGACCCTTGTCAATCACCAAAATGGGGGGAGAGATTGCTTCTAGATGCCCACTTCACTTCACAAAAATACACAGGAAATGTCGCATTTATTCTGTGGTGGGTTTTCTAAATTTCTACTTCAGTCTAGCCATACACCTTAGCACCACTCCTCCAGCTTCCTGTCCTGAAGAAAAATCCTGGTGTCCATCAGCCAGGGGGGAAGAGCTGTGGCCCACTTTCATGAACTTGTTCTGAACAATTTCTGGAACTTGAGTCTTCTATGCTCAGCAAAGCAAGCCAGCTCTCACTATATCCCAGCTGACTGTAACTAGACACATTGCTCAGAGCCAGGATCAGTAAAGTGAGTGGCAGGCAGCCAACCCCGAGAGCAGCTCTGCAGGAGGGCTTCGGGGCACCCAGTGCTGGAAAGAGATGCTCCTTGGAGGAGGGAATGGAGGAGTGTAGCATCTCCTGCAAGGGGAGAGCAGCTCTGCTAGGCTGGAGCTGAAGAAAGGTTTGTATGAGCAGAACTCGTTGATTTGGAGGAAGAGATGGGAGTGGCAGGTGCGAACTCTTTTTCCTTGTGTGCCTGGGCTGGCGATGCAGCAGTACTGCTGGGCAGAAGGATGAGTGGGCATCTGCCTGGGCTTTGCTGTTTACATAAGGTCACCCGCCCCTGCCTCATTTTATCTGGCAGGGAGGAAACTGCTCACGCTCTGTCTCCCTCACACTAGAGGTTGCATAAACACATGTGACAATATGCTTTTGAGATTTTATGGCTTTCCTGTTAGGGCAGCTTGAGCAAGAGACGTTGACTAAGCCTAGAACTCTAGGTGGCCTCCCTCACTAACATCCACTTTTCTCCAAGCTACCACGCTCTCCACGTCCCTCAGACACTCACAAACTCAGGCATCTTATACCCTCCTGGCCCCGAAGTTACCGATTCGACCCCTCCGCTTTCAGAGAAAAAGGCAAGTCTCCATTCAATAGACTAAGTCAATGTATATTTGGAGTGAAGAAGCGGGTGTAACATTTGTCAGTCGAAAAACCCAATAGCCCAAATATTAGCAGGCCTCATATCCTCTTAATGGCCTCATGTTCAATGCTTCTCGTCCCGGGAAAACTTTTATTTCCTTTGGTGAAGAAGTTCCGTGTATAAGGAACATAGCTCCTAAGCCCGAGGCAAAAACTATCAGATTCTATAATCTAAATAGTTTATAGTTGCACAAAATAAACTTCACAATATCGAAAAACACTATATTTCTAAAGGTGCTTTTTAACCATTCTCCTTCTAATAGACTTGCTTATTATTTATTTATTTCATCATTTAAAGCAATGAGTTGGTGGCTAGGTAATTGTAATATTTCAGTACAGTGTAATCAACTTTTTCACTCATGTGTGTTCAATATTATATCAGGAATGGTGTTTCCAAGAAAATTAGATCAAAACTTCATTAAGGGATACAAGGAGAGGACTTCTCTGTCCTCTGCATATTACCTTTGAACTCCAGACCTAATTTAATGAATGACTATGGAGCATTGGGCTGCACAGATTTCAATGGTAATTTGAGCAGTATCGATCACCAAATCGCATTCATTTTATGTTGCTAGTTTGGGTCACTGGTGGGGAAGGAATGTGCTTTTAATGGAGTTCTGGGCTCTGCCTGGTGCGTTAGAGTTCTCAAGGTGCCTACGGGGAACCTCTTCACTAAATAAAACACCCGAGTCAAGCAATTATGAGCACACCCATCTCATAGTTGAAGAAAATGTGACCCAACGTTGGCAGACTCTGATTAAGCAAAAAGCAGACATTACTTTTCCTGAATTATTCTGAGCCTCATTCAGATGGCTTACCTTTTTTTCTTTCTCTTTGTTTTATCAACAATTGACACTATTTTAAAGATTCTTTTTCATAAGCTTTAAAGGATGTTTTATATATCTGAGCTTCATGTTGTCGGGGAGGGGGATTCTGGTTTTGACTCATTTCCAACTCTGGTCCTTCATCCACCTGGAGTTTCTTCTCTCTAAGTAGCATGATTCTAATCACCTAGGACTTTGGTCGCTCTCTCTGATTCCCCAGCAAGGCCTCAACATTTTGACCACAGATTTGAAGCTAAGTTTAGAGAGCAATGTTAAACAGTAGATTTTTCTACCAGAACTAATAGGCATTCCCGTGCAAGTCCCTCCATATTTTTGCACAGTGTATCTGGTTCATAAATAATGTCAGAAGTGGGCCTCTGCTCCTTTCGTAAGGTGGCCATTTAATGTAAGTAAATCCACATTAAATATTGAAGATCAGAATAAAGCAGCCTCTTCAAAGAGGTCACATTTAAGTGAAAGGGGGGAAAAAAGAAAAAGAAAAAAAGAAAAAGAAAAAGAAAGAAAAAAAAAAAAAAACAATGTGTGCGAGAAGAAGACCAGCCTGTGCTGGATGCCACAGAGTTAACGGCTCATAGAGAGCACATACATGTTTTTTAAAGATGTTTTATTGCTTACAAAAGGAAGTAGTCTTGAGAGACTGGATACATAAACTGGCTCCAGCCAGCTGCGGCTGTCGGACTAGGAAGGATCCTGTTCAATTAGTGTTGTAAAATAAAATACTTTGTAAAGGAAATAAACACGATGCGAGCTAAGATTCATGCTTTCAAATATACACAAGGTTTGAATTTTTAATTAGGGCTGCTAATTACAGTCATCAGAAAGCAGAGCAGAATAGATTTTACCTTACATTTAGCAGACAAGCCTTCAACCCCAGTGTATTTTTCAATTTCATTAATATTTTATGAAAATGGCCCTTGCAGCTTCAGCCTATTCCAGCCTCCGACAAAACTGCCCCACATTATGGATGCCAATGCCTTTAAGCCATGTACATTAGTGTGATGACAAAACTCAGAGCAGCGTCTTGTCAACCATCGCATCAATTGATTCTATTAGATAGTGTAAAAACAGTCGGGTGTGAGTTATAATCTCGGTGACACTAATGATGAAGCAGGATGCTGGCTGGGAATGGCCATTAGCTACAAGCCAAAAATTAATGATTCTAATATTTTTGAACAAATTAACCTTAATGAACTGGTCTTGCAAATACTGTACTTTCTACAGATAAGTTAGTTAGTGGAACAGCACTGTTCCACGCAGCCATGGTGAACGCATAGGAAGATGTGTGCTAATGAAAGGCAAAATCTTTGGCTAGATGCTTCTTGTATTTACCATCTTTCCATGACCATTTTTTAATTTCATATATAATATAGCTAGGATTTACACGTGTCCGTGGTTATGTTGTAATTGTTAAGGATTTACTGTTTTGATACATTTGCTGTAATGTAGTACATAAAATATTCTCAGCCAGGCGATGGTGGTGCACACCTTTGATCCCAGTACTAGGGAGGCAGAGGCAGGGGGAAATCACTGTGAGTTTGAGGCCAGCCCGGTCTACAGAGTGAATTCCAGGACAGCCGGAGTTACAACAGAGAAACCCTGTCTCGAACCACTCCCCCACAAACAAGCAAACAAACAAACAAACAAATAAATAAATAAATAAATAAATATTCTCTAATGTTAGAGGAAAACTGTCAGAAAATACAATTGTAATATTAACTATTCAGGAGACCTTATGAAAAGTCTCATCGAAAACAGAAAATACAATTGTAATATTTACTATTCAGGAGACCTTATGAAAAGTGTCATCAAAAAAAGACACAGAAGTAATTGGGAGAACATTTGAGAAGAGGAACAGGACCAATGGTGGGAGGGGACCAGATGGTGGGGTGGTTAAGGAAACTTAATAGAACCAAGGTAGGTTGTGTATACATATGGTTATGTCAAATGAAGCCCAGTATTTTTTACAATTTACATATGCTAATAGAATACAGAGAAAATTAACATGCATTTTTTTAACAAAACAATCCCATTTTAAAAAATCCATTGTGAATATAATCAGTTGTTCATAGTTGCTCATATAAATTTCTAGGTTTTGAGTATACTAATGTATTTTCATAAAGTAAGTCCTGGGTATATTACTTTCTTGAGTGATGCATCAAGTTACTTCACATAACTACTCTGGTAAAGTTTATTACAGGGATTCAAACTTCACACTGATGGGATACCTTTGAAAAGTAAAATAAAAACATAGCCATCTTGCTATCAATCTCTGCTCAAGAGCTAAATGCTACAGAGGTTCTCCCCCCACCCCAGCTTATTCATCTTCTGTAATGGAACCTCATTAGCTGTAATGTATTTGACAGACCACAGCTCACTACCAAATTCAACTGTAGCTCAAAACCCTTTTGTGTAGGAATAGTAATTTCACACAGGTCTTTGCTCTTTACTTCCTCCACAGGACTATAACTGTTCTTCTCTTTTTGTCTAAAATTATGATGTCACGTAGCACTTTTCATCAGATAGGCCCTCCTCCTGTCCTCTTTGTGGCTAATACCCTCTCAGAGCTGCCGTCCCCACCCTGGAAACTCATTCACAGAGGCCGCAAAGAACCCAAATGGCTAATTTAAAGGAGAGGAAACAGCAGTAAGGCACGTGCCAAGAACGGTTTGTTGGCTTAACTTTGACTTGCTTTCCTGGGAAGGAGGAAAACAGAATTTTCAATGCGAACTGTCAGCCCGAGTTATGACAGCAGGCTCACTTGCAAGGGATCCAGACCTGCCTTCCATTGGCAAAGAGAAGCAAAGGCGCCTTCCGAACGGAATTCTTTCAAGCTTCCTCTACAACTCCACTTAAATAATTTACTTTTTATTTTTTTCTCAGACAATTCTTTTTAAAGTTGGCTGACATGTGCATTGACAAGCACGCTTTGCTGCAGAAGATGGCTTGTGTATTTTGAAAGAGGAAAAGAAAAAAAAATTCACCAAAACACCTCCAAGTCTGAGAAGAAGAGAACTGCTATATTGACTTTGGGGAAATACTGCTGGCCTGCACTGTCTCTGGCAAGGGATCTAGATATAAAGTAATATGAGTGGAAAGAGCTGCTTTCTATGAGGAAGGTTGTTTACTAACCTAAAAATCAGACAGCATCTGGGTACCTATTTTGGCACCTTCTGACTGGCCATAGAACTCGTATATTTAGGCAGACAGACCCAACAATCTGTTATCAGATATGTTGTTATTCAACCTGACAAACCCTAATTTTAAGATACATCATTCGAAAGTTCTGACAGTCGCTGCAGAGTGTAGTAGATGAGCAAAATGATGTGGAAATAACACCTTAAGTGTAGCAACTGATTTTCCAGATCCTTAGCCTCATACTTCAATATTTATGATGATGTCAAGTAACTGAACTAGAAAGTGGAAAGACGTCAGGGCTATTTAGGTCATTCATATATATTTGGATTATAAATGGGATGATTGACCTGTGCTACCTAAGTGCCTACACACCACTGTTCCAAAGACGATTTCCTACTTACCCTGCTGTGAAATGATCAAAAACAACTTCTTTACAGAGAGGTACAATTTGTGAATTGATTAAAATAAGTTTGTCTTTTTTTTATCATAATAAAATATTCCTTCAGTAAGCAATTATTTCTTCCCCTCTAGCCCTATAATGTTTTCATGTAATGTCTTTTAAAATGGTTCATGCAAATCTACCTAGTCTGCAATTTTGTGCTATACAGTACAGTACTGAAAACACCCTATTTCCTCATTATTATTAGTTCTTTGAAAATGCTGTGCGATGCAGTCATATCAAATTCAGACCTTACCCACTTCTCTCGAAGATGTATTTAAAAATTTCCATCATATCCTCTTTCATCTGTAAATTTTACTGTTAATGTTAAAAGGGGAAAAAGCTCCTGACCAAGGATGTTTTGCCACATGCATTTGACACGAACCCCTTTTGTCTACAAGGTTTTTACTTTTAGATTCCAGCATATAATTTATTATCAGGCCTAAATTCACAATCAGAACAAATCAACAATTTGTATAGTTGTCCTAGAATAAATTTCTTTGAAATATACTTTCAACTTATAACAAAAGCTACACCTAAAATTAGTTTCATGTTGTGGTCAAAATGAGTTTAGGCAAGATTAATTTTATTAAAATCTCTTAACATATTTTATACTCATAATGACTACTTCTCACTTTTTAGGACGTGAATATTTCAGAAATTAGGCAATTAGGTGATGGAATTTTTTTAAACAAAATAATAATTCAAATCAGTGTTATTCTAAAAATCAGAAAATTTTGATGATGCTCAACCACCATTTAAAAGATTTTAAAAAATAAATTAGAGGTTGAAATTCTTTTCTAACAACCATGACTTCACTAACACTGAGGAGTTATGATTTCAAGAACCAGGTGTGGTTTCACTTTGAGCAAGTCTTGTTCAGTTAGAGAGCTGTTGGTTACCATAAGGTATGTGTGCCACTACTGCACCCTTAGGTTTATTATGCCATGCCGCTCATTGACGTGATTTATTGGTGTCATAACTGGGTAAGACTGTTAGTTGCCTTCTTCCTCTGGAAGCTTGCATGATCCCTACCAACAATCTATAAACATTTCTCCTTATGCTCACAGATTAGTACAGTATTCACCCCTCATCAAGAAAACTTCTCTTTGCAACAGATGGAGAGCATTGAAGACAACCACAACCAATCAAAATGAAGAGTTGTGGAGCCTAGTCCCAATGGACTAGAAATCACTCCTATACCTATGGTGCAGAGAACTGAAGATCTGGCTGAAAGACTGTAAGAACTAGAGGACTAATGAGTTTGCTGTGATATTGCATTCCCTAGTAACACCAGAAGCTACACCCATAAAGTCTCACCAGTATAACTGCCCACACGTGAACTGAACAAGGACAACACAAATGGTCATGCCAAACTGGACTGGGAAAAGCCCATGAAGTCTTAACTCTACAAGAGGAACTAATAGGTAACTGAGGAAAGCTGGAAGTGGGAGAGGTGGTCTTCACTGGGGAAGAGCACATTGGTTGATTGATTGTCAGTGTCAAATGGTTAGTCCTGAAAACATACATATAAGTAACAGCACATGGACTGAACATGTTATATTTAGGAATATGGATGTTTATACATATATGTGGGCAATGACAATTAGTGTACAGAGGTGATGGATTTGAAGGAGAGGGGGGAGGGGAGGAGTGTATGGGAGGGTTTGGAGGGAGGAACAGGAAGGGAGAAACGTTGTAATTATAGTCTCAAAAAATTTTTAAAGATTTTTAAGGGAAACATTGGTGGCTTATAATATATATTATATATATTATATATATTTATATATATATAATTATATATATTATATTATTGTTATATTATAGTATATATATTATATATAATATAATTATAATCATTTTTATAATTATAATTATATTTTTAATTTATAAATTTATAATTTTTTAATTTATAATTATATACAATTATAATTATTATAATATAATTCTATATTGTGTATGATCATATAATTATATATAATTATAATATAACATATTATAATATATATTATCTACATTATATACACATATATATGATATACGATATATATAATAACCTCAAAACATCATTTTAAGTGTAGCTATTATTCACTTGACACTTCGTCCTTTATACATTACTCGTGCCCCTCATGAAATGATCATTCGCGGCTGTGGACTCTTACCGCCGCCCCTGTGTTCCGAGCAGCACCGTGACGAAAGCTGAGCACTGTAACTGAAAAACATCTATCATCTTTTCCACTAACATAAATTTCAAAATGACTGACATGTTGAAATTATTTGAGCTGCTGTGTTAAGTAAAATGTATTGCTAAAATCAACATTAAAGTTATGTATGTGGTTCATAGTCTTTCCCATTGCGCAACGCTGACCTGAGGGGTTGTAAATGCAGGGATAAGCTCTGGGGTTCTGCTAGTCTTCAAGGAAGTAAGCTCAGTCCTAACACATAAAGTCTGGAGTGAAAATTCCAGCTAGAATATTTCCCAGTGGTTTGACATCCAAAGCTAAATTCCTTTTTCATTGCTTTTCCTTTGAGGAAGGATTCCCAAAATATAAAAGCCATTTACCACCAGCAGTGTTCTACAAAACTTCCTTTCGTCTCATTATTCTTCACTGACTTTGAATGACTTTGGTGCTAAGAGGAAGTGGCCTGGTATATTAACTGCTTTACCTTCTTATGTGTGTGAATGTTTGGCCTGAATTTTTATTTATGTGCACTCTGCGTGTACCCGGTACCTGCAGTGGCCAGAAGAGGGCATCGGATCTCTTGGAACTGGAGTTACAGGAGGTTCCATGCCAATGTGTGTGTTGCTACTGGGAAACAAACTTGAGTTTTCCACACTGCCAGCAAATATTCTTAACTGCGGAGCCATTTCTCCAGCCCTGTGCTAACCTTTTACTTCAGGAAGACTTGGTCATTTAGACTAAGTCAGAGATCCCAAATCGTCCAGGTTCCCGAATATTCGGAATCACTGTCCCCTGAGGGTGAGCCTGGTGGGGGCCACCAGACAGGCTCTCTGAACTGATTGCCAGCAAGTCCGTAATTACATTCAATAGCTACAGCACTTTGCATAAGGCCCTAACAAGGTCTTTCGAAGATAGGGATACCCTCAATTAGCAGCAGTAGAATTTTCTCTAAAGTTACTTTAGAGACTTTATTCACCGCTGTTGGGCTGACTGAAGCTGCAGCACTGAAGTGTATAGTATTATGAAAAGACATAGCAGATTACATTTTCTTGTTCTAGGAGAGGAAGAACACCTCACTTATACTCCAGGTGGCCCTGCACATGACTTTCTGGAACTGAGAACGATGACTTAGATAAACAGCTTTACCCCTGCCATGAAAAGCAGTTTTGCCTTGTCTCTGCCACAAAATGTTGTTGAAGTTATTATAAGAAACTTTCTGATTTTTTTGCCTTTCAGCCAGAAAAGTTTATATTATAAAAGTCAATCAACTCATAATTGGACATATAGGGAAACTAAATTTCAAATGGAAAGAAAAAGAACTTTCGAGGGTCCTAGCAATTGCATTTTCCCCATGACAGTTCTACAGCATTGCCTGTGGGGACGGGGGTAAGGTAGAGTTAGTGACTGGCCAGTCATTCAATCAAATGTGGCCTTGTTAGGGTAGACAAATCCATTTATTCAGGATTGTACCCTCTGGTCTAGGATTCCCTGCTTCCCACCCGATTGAATAATGGTGCAGATTGGTTGACAAGTGTGACGAAGGCCACAGGGCCATAGCTTTGTGATGTGAACTGATGGCTCTGTAAATACAGTCCTTTACCTTCCACACACTTAGGCATCCCAGAGTTAACTCAAGCATCTGAGATAAGCTTCTCTTTCTGTTTACCTCCTCTTCACAACTAATCCAGAGTCCCCAATGGCAAGATTACTGGCTGCAATTATTTTTGTTGTTCAGATGGTTAACTGAAATATTTATTTTCTGTAAACATTTGATTAAAAATGTTAATATTCTATTTCAGTAAAATGTATTCCTAGGATCTATGATCCACGGAAGATAGTCAATTGTCTCACGTTCCTGACACATAAACAAGTTAATACACTTTGTTTTCTACAAATATAATTACTAAGAATCATTGTTATAATATTAACTAGAAGAAGATTATATTAAGGCTACAATTTACATTGCTTTCCTAGCCTATAAAGTAACAAACTTTTTATTCCTGGTCCTATTTTTCTTTATTTCTTTCATTCTTTTTTTTTGTGAACTCAATTTCCTTGAAGGTATTTTATCACAAATATATAAAATGGGATGTCATTGCTTAAGTTAAATGCTGTCTTTAAGGCAAAATATGTTTCCATTTTACATATTGTCCCCTTATAATAAAAAATGAATGAGTTAGTAACTTCTCAAAGTACAACATAAGCGTGAAATTTTAGTTAAACATGCAGAATTCCTTTAGGTAACATTTGGGTTGTGGCAGAAAGAAGATTTGTGTGACAATTGCTTTAGAAGTACTGGTCATCTAAGAATTCGAGAATTCTTCAAGCAAGTCAAGTCGATTTCAGATTAAATATCATTTTGGTAGATTTGAAAACAAAAGAACAAAAGGGAGACGTGTAGATCTAAATGCAAACGATTGTGTGAAATCCCTATTGCCTTTGGAGATATTTTATCATTTAAGTGAACCTACATCTGTATAGAAGGGGACTTTAGCAATAAGCAAGACAGAACTGCAAAGTTAGGCTGATAATCATCTTGTATAACATCATATTATTTAGGTGGTTAACAGAAGCAAAAACTCCAATAATTTAATTATAACTATATTAAAACTTAATTAGAAAGTAAGTTAAATAGTCAATTACACGAATCCACACGCACTTAATACTGTAGTTGTCATCAAGTGCATTCAGGATGAATTGTTAATATTTTCTACTGTTAATACATGGTTAATTAATGATTAAACAGTGTTTTACTGCTCACTCATTAATGATTTATTACAGTTACTTAAACAGTTTCTCACATGCGAGTGTCTTAAATAGACCTCTTACACAGCTCACCAGTGTATCTTTCTTTCGTATTGGCCATTGCGCTTAGCCTTGTATCTTCCCCCATCTTTTTACCCCATATACCATATACCTTGATTGCCTGGTCAGGACAAGATCATCCATTGGCTTGGATGAATTTTTCTGCTAGGGTTCAATATGGAAATAAGCATTGACTTTCCCCTGTTAGTTCAACTCTTCTTTTCTCCCCATAGACAGTCTCTCCCAAGTTGTGACTAGAAGGGGCTAGGAGACACTAATCCAATTGATAATTCTTTCTTAAAATGTGTTTCCTACTTAAGCATTTAAGATTCCCTCTAATTGACTCTAATTTCAACTGAAATTAAAATATCATAGAGATTTGTTTAATTGGGAGATCCCTTTGGGGACCAGTTAGGGGAATTCAGGGTCTTCAGTTAGGGTAATTCAGCATCTTACATGGTCATATGTCCCACACAAACCCTGTTTCCAGTCATTCTAGTGTTGACTGAGGAGTCTTTCTTATACCTCTCAAGGCACAGTCTATTTGAAGATCGTCCATACCAGAAGGTTTAATAGCAACAGGACATGAACTTGCTGGGAACTGATTCTGTATAACAAATATGCTTGTTATGGCTTCTGGAGTTGACTACTAGTCTCTTCTGATATGTCCCTGACAAATAGATTTAGGTGTTTTTTTTTTTCTCCTATTTGGGGAAACCACACAGAAATAGCTTCTAGGGTGTGACACTGAAATCTCAACGCTTTTCTTTATATATGTCTATTTATTCTTATCCGGGGACTCTATTCCCTTGGTTTAGAAATGACAGTTATACTCAGGATGTGACTTCTCCTTTAGAAAAAGTGACAGGCATTATAAGGATGATCCCATTAAAAGTTGCTCTCTTTCTGGAAACCTTATATAAAAAAGCTTTAAAATATATGTTATTACAGAGAATGCATTTGTATCTGCTAAACAAATCAAATTAATCTAGCTCTTACTATAATAGCCTGAGAAATACTGATAAGCCATATCTGATGAAAACTTGTCTATATCCCTGTACTAGGAAACTACACTGCATATCAAATATCTAACTATAGCTTCACTAAGGCAAGTTCAAGTAACAGGACATTTTTAAGGCTCCAACATTGAAAAAGAAAATTAAAACCTTAAATGCCAAATTTGTGTGGAAAAGCCAGTACATTGTGGAATTGTTTATGTACTCCATGGAAAGGTATTGAACAATTGAACAATTTAAGGTTGTCTAGACAAGAGGAGGATAAATGCTGATTAAAATCAACTAGTAGTCTTATTAATTTTGGTTATGACTATAAAAGCTAATGTCAGTTTCAATAGCAATAATCTTAGAACTCCAAAATATTTGTAAATAGATATTCAAGCTACTGATTATAAGAATTATATAGTTATATGTAATGATAAAACAAGGAGATTTTTAGTAAATTTCTACAAAGTAGTAGGCATGAATCACATGTCTTTTCCAGACAAGTGTGATTTGAGGCTAGCATTTCAATATCATTTTGATAGTACCCACTGCCTGCAAAATTTGCCAGAACTAATCCTTTTTATATTAATTTGCATGCTGTCAACCATCAACTTCATTCCAGTGAGGTAGAAACTAAGTATTTGGAAATTCGAAAGACTATGTTAAAGATGTGAAGAAGTCTAAGTGAAAGCAAAAGATGGTGAGCGTTTGTAAATTTTATAGGAGATTGAGGGTGTAAGCTACAGTAACTTTTGAAAGTCAGCATGGAGCCGCTTTAGTTTGCTACATCACTGGATATTTTCCACTTCACTTATTTCTTCACTTATTCACTTTTTCATCACCCCGAAGCTATTTTACTTTTGGTTATCTGCTGAGTGCCAAGCCCTGGACTAAGCAAGGGCAGAGAGATGGCACGAAGCAGACTTATGAATAACACATATTTAAGAATAATGTAGTGTTCTGGCTATAGCTAATATGCATCATTAGTAAAAACCAAATGTAGTCTTATAGAAAAAATATTAATAGCCAATTGCCTCTTTACATAGTTTCCTCACTGGTTAGCGCGAGGCTCCCCAATGAATCTGTTATTATCTCACACACTGGTAAGCCTTCATCCAAAGTAACATCTCATAATTTTACCTTGTATTCGCTTGGAGCTCGTCAAGGGTGAATCCTCTCAGTGGCATTAGAGAGATGAAGTTTGGTTGGAGAGATAGCTCAGTTAATAACGTGCTCACCACACATCACAAGGACAGAACATAGATAAAAACACTAGGTGTGGTGACTTGCGCTTGTAAACACAAATGACTCAGTGATCTCCAGGCCAGTGAGAAGCCCTGTCTCAAAATGGGACAGATGACAGTTGAATGACAACTAAGGTTGACCTCTGGCCTTCACATGCATTTGCACACACACTTGCACACATATGCATGCACACCTGTTTATGTACAGCCACTTGATCATGAGCCCCCCATCACAAGCAAAAAAGATGACACTCTACATAGTTCAAAACCCAAACTTCTAGTTGTGATTTCCACAGGAAATACAGACAACTGTGCTAGAAGCACAGTCTCCATTTCTAGTTTCAAATTCAAGAGAAAGTATCAAAGCCACAGAGTATCTGGACCTCTTTTGCCTCTAGTCTGAATGAAAAGATTCCTTATTGCTGTACAAGGTTAGTTTGGATCTCAATTATTGTTTTAGACCTATTTGGGGTGATATGAATAGAAGAATTTTTTTAACCTGTTGTCCCTGTTTAGCCTTTTATGTAATTTGTGGACCTCCTTACAATAATGCAAAATGTTGAGTACATGTAAAATTTTGACATCATTATCAACAACCTGCCACAATCAAGGGGAAGGGCACATTGTTAAAGAGAGGCGAAATGAAAGTAAAAGTCAGAAGATAGGATGGAGTGCTATGAAGGAGAGGTCTTCTGGAATATGGCATGACTATCGCACTTATGAGCTCTCAGGATCTGTGGTTCTTTGCACAAGACCTGTACAAGAAATCCTGCCGAGCCCAAAGTTTCCAGTATGGACAGGGGAGGATCCCTTGATGTCCCACCCCTAACTGAAGAGCTAGTCGCAGTTGACAGCAGCTGGGGGTAAAGGAATCATTCTTTTGGGAGGGTATGGCCACTGGCAGGCACTGCTCATGTCTCAATGGATGGCTCCACAATCTGCTACACATGCGTGCATGCAGCTGTAAATGAACCTACTGGGTCATTAAAAATAAAAAAGGAGACAAAGACATGAGGTTGAGAAGTGCATGCATAAAGTGATCTCAAGGGGAGTTGGAAGGGGGCACGAAGGGTAGAGAAGACACAATCAGATTCCATTACATACATGCACGAAATTCTCAAAGAATACAAAAGTAAAAAGACAAGTATTTGTGGTTTTTATAGGATTTGAAATGTTTTATTTCAATGATGCTCCGCCTTCCAAAAAAAGAAGGTAAGAACTCCTGTTGAGAACACCACACATCTCAGACACGGGACTTGGAGAAATGGATCTGCTTCTGACCTATAAGCCTCCTCATTGAGGACTAACTCTTATAGGTTAGAAGGAGCCATGCAAGAAACCAATGGAGAAAACCAATCAATAGTCCTAGCCAACTACACTACCAACAAACTACAGTAACAACTCACTGGCAAGATATTCTGTAGTGATGCTTATATTCTGGGGATAAGAAGCAGCAACTCA
>JAMJFZ010003232.1:5765000-5947547 GCA_026225945.1 Cricetomys ansorgei | reverse complement strand
CCCCCTAACCCTAACCCTAACCCTAACCCTAACCCTAACCCTAACCCTAACCCTAACCCTAACCCTAACCCTAACCCTAACCCTAACCCTAACCCTAACCCTAAACCCTAACCCTAACCCCAACCCTAACCCTAACCCTAACCCTAACCCTAACCCTAACCCTAACCCTAACCCTAACCCTAACCCCAACCCCAACCCCAACCCCAACCCCAACCCCAACCCCAACCCCAACCCTAACCCCTAACCCCTAACCCCCCTAACCCTAACCCTAACCCTAACCCTAACCCTAACCCTAACCCTAACCCTAACCCTAACCCTAACCCGAACCCGAACCCGAACCCGAACCCGAACCCGAACCCTAACCCGAACCCTAACCCTAACCCTAACCCCTAACTCTAACCCGAACCCTAACCTAACTACAAGAAAAATCAAATAAAAGAAAGGAAGGAGGAAAGGAAATTTAGAAGAAAGAAATAATGAAAGGAATGAATGAAATAAAACAGGAAATGGTCCTATGGGATATGAGGTATCAATATTAAGATGCTGCATACGTTTTAGCTCTAGTGTGACATAAATACAATCCAAAAAAATTCAGAACAATTCATAACAGGAAAGTTGATTTCAAGTCTACATAAAAAGGTGAAGAATTAAAATTTTATATAGGATTATGATGAAAACGTACATACCATGAGAAAATGTGACTTCTGAACTTGCCACAGAGGTACTAAAATCAGGAATGTGCTCAATGTTTGTGAAAGAAAAAAGGGATGCAGAGAAAAGGCCAAGAACAAAAGCATGAAAATATAGTCAAGATTCAAATAAAAGACCTGAGGAAAACCTTTCAAGAAAAGTGTGATGTTGACCAAGGTCATCCACATTCCTCTGATCCTTCATATATGGAAATAAAGCAAACACCGACTCACAACTCCCACTAAATTCACACAAAGTGACCACTAAACTGCGATGCTACTGACCCTTCAGCTACTGATATTTCTACAACTATAGAGGGCTCATGTGCCAGAGCTCTTTCTAGAAAGGAGGTGATCACAAAGGCCTGCTATGGCTCTGAAGCCCCTCACACCCCCTTGTGATTACAGGCAAACCCAGCCCTGCCAATGCTCACACCCAAGACACTGTTGAAGAAGCCTAACCCTAACCCCAACCCTAAGAATACATTAATGGCTGCTTCCTGCCACACAGACTATGGCACAAGATATGGAATCTGCCATATTGACCCGTACAATTCCATGAACTCCTGAGAAATCCCTCTATCTCAGAAATGCCTTTTTGGGCCCTAGAATTTCCTGGAACCTCACTATTGTGCATGGTGTAGATGAAAGGTAAAAATATTCTCATCACATATTAATGAAAGATGATCCAATTCACTCCTTTCAACCAGTTTCTAAACCACTTGTAACATTTGCAAGACAAATCTGAAAGTGGAAGTCAGCATTTAGAACTTCTAGAATCAGCACCTTCAGTTTTCCAACCTGTTTTCTAACTGCACACCAAAAGCAATGACTATGTGTACACAGTAGACAGCAATGTTACAAGCAACAAAGCTTCCCAAAGCCAAAGCTGCAGATCCTTTCATTACCCAGGGTATCCACACACAGGGAGGCTCAGAGGCCAAAGGCATCTGTCCAGGTCACCACATTGACCAACAGAACCAGTCTTGCTCACAGTCCATCCCAGTGCCATCAGGTCTGGCAGCATAGAGAACCTGCTCCTCATCAGGGGACAGTGTTCCCACACACTCACCATGGCATGTCTTGTGGTCTCTCTCAAGGCTCCCTACAGCACCATTAGGAGAATCCTGGAAAGAACACACATGCTACCTTGGACAGTTTCTCTTCTTTGCCAGGCCTTCCCAGATCCCTCAGTAAAACAGATCTTCTATTTCAGATGAAAGTCTAATAACAGTAAGTTAGTTTCACAATAAGTCCTGTTCTTTATCCAGATACTTGATTGTCATGGTTTATGAACCTCAAGAAATAGACTAACCCAATCAACTAAAATTGATTACCTGACTACCCATTGGTCATTCCAACTAATGCCACAATAGGAAAGCTCTCACCCTCTTTCCTGCGCCTCTCTTTTTTATGTGACTACCCCAGCTTCAACGTTGGTCAATGGACTCAATTCTTTAACAGTTTCCTCTGTGTTACTAAGTCCCCGGTAAAAAGCAGAGAGGTTGGAGTCCCTCATTCACTGGTCTCTTCTTCTTTCTCGATGACCAGTCAAGGCCAGCCCGGAAGGAGTACTATCCTCAGCACTGGGTGGCAGTGGTAGGATTAGGTTTTCAAAGCCATACTCAATAATAATAGAGTTAGGAAAGCCTGGGCTGCAGGAGACATTGCTATGAACAGAAACAAATAAACAAATAACATTTGAGAAAAATGGAATAAAATTCTTAATGACAGGGAAACATTAGAGAACAGAAACAAATAGAGATTAGACCAGGGATGCATTAAAGAAAATGAATTTTGCTGGGTGGTGGTGGTACATGCTTTTAATCCCAGGATTTAGGAGGCAAAGGCAGAGGCAGAGGCAGAGGCAGAGGCAGAGGCAGAGGTAGAGGCAGGCAGATCTCTGTGTTTGAGGCCAGCCTGGTCTACAGAGTGAATTCCAGGACAGCCAAAGTTACAACAGAAAAATACTTTCTTGAAAGAGACAGAGAATTGGGGGTGGAGGGAAAAGGAAATGAAATTTTAAAAAAGTTGATACTAATAATTTATTCAAGAAACATAAATAAAAATGAAAAGACACATAGGTACCCAGACTTTGATAAAGAGTAGGCCCTTTTCTGGTATAGTGAATGCCATTAGTAAGATCCTGATTGACCTTGCCCCTATGCACAACGTTAGCTGCTGAGATCTGAAGTCTGACACACAGTACAGCCAACAATCTCTGTCTCAAACGCTGGAGCTGACTTATCTGTGTCAACCAGGACTGCACATAATCTGCAAAGGAGGGTTCCCTAATTGGAAATGCAATACTCGCTGGCACAAGCTAACTTTCCCATACTGTACACCAATCAATCTGCTATGTCTTCATTCCCTTGCCATGAATGAACACATGCTAGGAAATTACAAAATCACTCACCTTGCCCCAGTCATACCTTATCATGGTGACCTCTGCAGTAGCTGTCTTAAAATTCAGCCAGTGACACAGCTACTGCCTACCCTGTTTCCCCTGAAGTGTACACAAGAAACTATTTCTCATACTCTGGTCAAAGGCAGAAGTCATGCTACACCTGCAAATACTTTTTCTCCAATGGACAATTGACTCTGTGATTCAAACGGGTAATTTTAGAACTCTGTGATGGTACAGCCCTTTCATTTAAGAATTTAGGAAGGTTGATCAGGAGGACAGCAAGGTCATTGACCTGTGGAGCTACAGACTAAGATCAAGCCCACCTGACTAAGCATAAGAGAACCTGTCTCTGAACTGGGCAGTGCTGTCACATGCCTTTAGTCCCAGCACTCAAGATGCAGAGGCAGGTGGATCTCTGAGTTCAAAGACACCCTACTCTACAGAGCAAGCTCCAGGATAGTCAGTTACAACAGTGAAACACTGTCTCAAAAAACAAAACAAAACTTATCACGTAAACAATTTTCTAAAAGGCTGGAAATACATGCAGTTGTTCTAGTATTTATACGCTTTTCCAGGGAGAAATCATTCTGCACACGCTCTGACTCTGGCAACCAGCATAAGTTGAATGCACCAAAACCATAGTGCCATTGACTACAAGGATATTTCTACACACAGTGCCCTGCTCTCAAAGTTCTGCGCAGATGCACCCGCAGAGCGAAGTTTCTGAGCACTCACCCCCCTGTCCCGGGAGTTGTAGGGACCTCGCCTGACGCCATGTTGCCTGCGGGTTGGCGATCCGCCCCACACAACAGGACCTACCACACCAGCACCCGCAACTCAGCCTTCCACTCCTCCCGGTTTGGGGAGAATGGCCCCTTGCTCACCATTTCGCTTCTTTGGAGACTGACCGCGCTCTTCTCACAACTCCTGGTAGAAACGCTCACAGTACAACACAAACAAAACCAGCAACTCCTCTGCTACAGAGCTGAGCCTGCAGCAGGGTACCTAGATGATCTCTCCACCCCTTCCGAATGGCGGGTCCACCTGAAGGCCCTGATTGGCTAGTGAAGCCTGAGTGACAGGAGCAGCTCCCTTAGGATTAGAGTGTGCTCAGCAGAGTAGTATCTGGCCCAAGCTTCCACTCCCAGCACAGACTTTCTCAAATTGTAGAGATGGCCATTTCACTTCCAATAGCTGGCCCTTCCAGCGCTCAAATAGCCACTTCCCAAGGAAACAAGAGGACTAGCTTGCACAGCCCTTTACACAGGGCTTGCAGGGCAGTGATTTCCCTGTCACTCACGTCAGAGGGTACCCAGAATATTAATGATTAAAGAGATTTTAGGGAACAGGATTTTTCCCCATGGCTTCATGCTGAGGTCTGGTGAACTGATGCTATTTTTACTGGGTAGGCAGGGGACTTAAGATAACTCTGAGAGAAAAACAGGAACCAGATCACAAACATGATGGTTCTTTTTCCACCAGAAGGTTGGATAATGGTTCCATTCCTGCAGGAGCTTTCTTCTTGAAATTCAGGTCACTCTCTATACAAATGAATACTAAGGAAAAGTGTAGTCTCTATGGTAAGTGGTCCATCTAGTATATCAAGGGCTGTCTTACCATTAGAAAGTTGAAGAATCCAGTTGTTGTTTCGTCCATAAAGCTGGTTATCTCAGCTGGTCTTCAGTTACACTCAAATTCTAAAGAAGTTCATTGTCATGTACTTGCTAGCCTCAGCTAGGGCATGCAGCAAAGAGCAAGTTTTCTTCTTCATATCCTGTATGTAGGCTGCCAGCAGAAAGTGTGGCTCAGACTAAAGGTGGATCTTGCTACCTCAGAAGATCCTGATTAAAAGTCGGTCTTCCCATGCCAAATAATTTAATTTAGAAAAAAAAAATCCTCACAAGTATTCCCAACTGCTTAGGTGTTATCTAATTCCAGATTTAGTCAGATTTATTCTTGTGCCCAAGAATAGCCATCACAACAGCAAAGAAGACCTGGGAAAGATTTGTTACCTGCAGCACGCAAGAAGAGCATGGGAGTCATTTCCAAAGCAATGATTTTCCTCAACAAAGAAAGCATGTGCTTTTTGGGGAGTCTGGACATGTTTTGTCTATTCCTAAGCTTGCTCAGTTAATAAATCCACTGCTGATCATGGTCACAATTTAACATCTGAGATATTTGGAAGTGTTCAAAGCTCAAGTCATGTAGGAACATGTTTAAATTTTGAAAATGATGGAAAGAATTACCTCTGGTAGAGACGTCTTATACCAAAAGTTCTGAGGTAAAAATCAAATAAATGACACTGTAGAAGTAGATTTATTGGGAGCCAATGCTATCTGTTAATCATGACATATAATCTAAGAGATAGATGTATCAGTGCCATAATTCTCACAAATACAAAGGGCACAAATACAGAAAACATCACGATGAAGTCACCTTTGAGCTGTGTGGGTGCTGATCTCAGAAGAACAGCTATGCTGAATTATTTTAACCTCAGAACTAGGCTGCTTTTGCTTCTGATCAGGCTTTGTATGAGGACAGCCAAATCTGTTTCCATACTTCCAGAAGGAGCTGATTGCTGTTTGTTTCAGGGTTGTGACATTTGTATAAAGAATTCCATTCTTTTTGTTTGTTTTGTTTTTCGTTCTTTAACCTTTATTTTTACTTTAGCTATATGGGTGTTGGCCAACATGTGGTAGTGTGCAGTACTTCCAGAAGACAGAAGAGGGCATCAGATCCAGTAGGATGGACATTCCAGCCAAATGTTAGCTAATATGTGGGTTCTGGAATTGGTCCCAGGGTCCTCTGAAAACACACCCAGTGCTCTTAACTGCTGAGCCATCTTTCTTGCCCCTCACTTTTTATTTAAAGTTACTTTGTACATTTTTTATTAAAATGGATTAATCATTTGCCCCCATCAGTGACCACGTTGTATTGGATAACCCATTAAGAAGTTCATTCCTGCCTGAGGCTAACTCTACCATTTGCAGGAGAATTTTGCTCTTTAATGAGCAATGGGTATCTAACTTTCTAGTGACAGGAAACATTATCAAGAAAGGAAAACTTGGTGGAGAAAATATCTCAGGACTTAAAAACACTAGCAATATTTTGGAGCACTCAGGATCCATTCCCACTACACATGACAACTTGATACTATCTATAATTCCAGTTTCAGGGGTTCTAACACCATCTCCTGTCCTTCCTAGCTACCAGGCATAAATGGAGTACAAAGACATGCGTATTGGCAAAACATCCATACAAGAAAATAATGACTAAAATTCTTTCTGTAAAAGAAGAGGTATACTGCACCATAAAACTTGTTTTTCTAACTGTATGTGTGGTAGTGCATAAATTTCCAACACTCTGAGCCCAGAGACAAGGACATCACTGGGAGTTTGTGCAAAGTCCAGGTTATGTAGTCAGCGCGCGAACACACACACACACACACACACACACACACACACACACACACACGGAAAAGAACAAAGGTGAAAAACATACAGCAAAATGAACTTTGCATAGATGGAGCAATACAGTACTTTTTAAAGTGTTATCAGCTGTCTGGCCCTGGTGCCCATATATACCATCATTTTCAAAATGGATATTGTGAAGCATGGTAGCACATGCCATTAATCCCAGCACTTTGAAGGTAAATGCAGGTAGATATCTGCCAGGAATAGAATGGCTGTGTAGATGGCTGCTTGACACAGTTCTAGCCTCTGGTTTGCCACCTCTGCAGAAGAAATCTGGCAATAGCTGTTCTACAAATAAGAGCACTATTCTTTATATTTTTTTTTGTTTTTCCTTCTAAATCTTCTTTTGCTCCTATGAAGATGACCCAGGCCAATGCCTCCATGGAATCTACCCTCTTGGTAGTCCCTTGATAAGGAAGAAGAATGCTGAATCTAATGACCCTGAGGAAGAAGCCTTTGTGAGTGTCCTAAGGTCTGTTGCCCCTTTGTCAGCCTTGCTAAATGCAAGTCCACTAGGGACAAGATAAAATTGTGCATGAATTATTCCTTAAATATGGTGTAACCAAGTCCAGGGACAAGAATTTTACTCCTGAGCCTGTGTTTCTTGAACTGAATGGGGTTTACAGAGTCCCAGAAACAAGAAAAATTGATAGTCAAGGGAAAGATGAATAAATGCTGTTAATGCCAAAACAAACAAACAAACATATGATTGAAGTTTAGATGGATATAAGGAAGAAGTAGAAGAACTAGAGGAAACACAAAATCTATAATTATAAAATTTTGGTCTAGCACCTCTTTGTTGTTCTGTCTGATATATGCTGAAACCACAAATAAGGAACCCAGCAAACCACCAATGAACAATTGTGTTAGAGGCTCTTTAAGAGAAAACAAGTTGAAGATTAAACTGTTATGATGAAGGTTGTTCTTGCTCAGTGTACAAAGTAAGCACAGGAATGTAGAAAAATGTAACTATGCGATTTTCCTGTGAAACTTTGAATGTGCTTGACCTTGTTAGATTTGCAATGTACTTTTAGTAGATAAAAGACTGGACTGGCTCATGCTCTGGAGAAGTAGAAGAAGAAAAATGCAGAAAGAAGAAGGAGAAAGAGAGAGAGAAAGAAAAAATAGAGAAAATGAAAGACAGAGAAGTAGAAAATTATTAAGTTCTGATCCTCTCCTGAGATGACTAGCTGCCAGACTGTACCAGCTTTTGACTCCTGAATCAATTCTTCATGCCCCTCCCAGGCATCACTTTCTCAAGCCCAGGTCTGACCACGGCTGATATCTACGAGTTTGAAGCTACTCAAGTCTATGTAGTCACTTCCATAGTAATGCCAATATAAAAAAGATCTGAATATTCTAATTAATAACAATAAATAAAGATAATAATTATACATACACTAATATAAAAAAATAAGAACATAATAATGATGATGATGATGATAATCAGCCATGCCTGTGAGATTTTCTAATATATCCACAGTCTACTTATATAGAAGAATTCATTCAATCAGATTAGGTCGAAGAGCAAACTTTGACAAAGAATGCTGTGTTTTTTCATTTAGCACTCAGAACATGTGCTGGCTAACAATATGCTCACATAAGGCATTCATCCTAGATCTGTTTCTAAGTGTTCAAGATACCATGGGGCCCACACTTTTCCTTAGTATTCATTTGTATAGAGATCAACCTGAATTTCAGGAAGAAAGCTCCTGCAGGAATGGAACCATCATCCAGCCTTCTGGTGGAAAAAGAACCTATCATCGTGTTTGTGATCTGGTTCCTGCTTTTCTCTCAGAGTTATCTTAAGTTCCCTGCCTACCCAGTAAAAGTAGCATCAGTTCACCAGACCTCAGCATGAAGCCATGGGGGAAAAACCTGTTCCCTAAAATCTCTTTAATCGTTAATATTCTGGGCACCCTTTGACCTGGGTGACAAGGAAATCACTGCCCTGCAAGCTGTGTAAAGGGCTATGTAAACTAGTCCCCTTGTGTCCTGGGAGAAATGGCTACTTGAGCACAGGAAGGGCCGGTTATTGGAGGCCAGGAATAAGTGCTACTGAAATGCCCATTTCTGCAATTTTGGAAAAGTCTGGGCCTGGAATGAGAAACACGGGCCAGATACCACTGTGCTGTGTCCCTTGAGCATACCCTAATCCTAAGGGAGGTGTGCTCCTGTAACTCAGAACACACTAGCCAATCAGGGCCTTCAGGGGACCCGAGAGTTGGAAGGAGTGGTGAGATTGTCTAGGCACCAGGCTGCAAGCTCAGTTCCATAGCAGATCAGGTTCTGGTCTTGGTTGTGTTGTGCTGTGAGCATTTCTACCAGGAGTTGTGAGAAGAGCAGGGGCAGTCTCCGAAGCAGCGAAACGGTGAGGAAGGTGCTGGTGTCCCCAAACGGGGAGGAGTGGAAGGCTGAGCTGCTGGAGCTGGGATGGTGGGTCCTATGTGGGGCACATGGCGAAACTGCAGCCAACATGGCTTCACACGCGGTCCCTGCAACTCCCTGGACAGGGCAGTGAGGGCTTACAAGCTTCACTCCGCGGGTGCATCTGTGCAGAACTTTGGGAGCAGAGCACTGTGTGTAGAAATATCCTTGTAGTCAACAGAACTGTTGTTTTGGTGCATTCGACTTATGCTGGTTGCCAAAGTCAGAGCGACTTTGCTTTTTTTAGGTGACTGTGGTACTTAAAATATTATTCTATGAAATCTTTGCTGAGTAACTCCCATCTGCCTAAGTGGCTGGACATGCCGTTTTCTGTCCCTAATTACATTGTTCAAAGTATAACCTGGGGCCTGAATCTCGAAGGGACTTTGTAATGAGAGCATATGTGAAATTGAAAATCTGCTCTAGGCTGGCTTTTCTTTGATTAGCCAGATATGGATGCATGGTATTAAAGAGATATTATTATTATTACTACCACCATTATTATCAGTGTGTGGAGTGATTACTCCCTGGGAAGGCCTATAAATTCTAGAACATTCTAGAAATGCATGCATTTCCAGCCTTTTAGAAAATTGTTTATGTGATAAGTTTTTGTTTTATTTTGTTTTGTTTTTTTTTGAGACAGGATTTCGCTGTTGTAATTCTGACTATCCTGGAGTGTCAAGGACACTCTGTAGAGTGTCCTTGAACTCAGAGATCCACCTGCTTCTGCATCTTGAGTGCTGGAACTAAAGGCATGTGACACCACTGCCCAGCTCAGAGACAGGTTCTATTATGCTGAGTCAGGTGGCCTTGATTTTAGTCTGAAGCTGCACAGGTCAATGACTTTGCTGTCCTTCTGATCAACCTTCCTAAATTCTTAAATGAAAGGGCTGTACCATCACAGAGTTCTAAAATCACCCATTTTATCCACAGAGTAAATTGTCCATTGCAGAAGTAGTATTTGCAGGTGTAGCATGACTTCTGCCTTCAGACCAGAGTATGAGAAATAGTTTCTTGTGTACACTTCAGGGGAAACAGGGTAGGCAGTAGCTGTGTCACTGGCTGAATTTTAAGACAGTCATCTGCAGAGGTCACCATGATGAAGAAGGTATGGCTGGGGCAAGGTAAGTGATTCTGTAATTTCCTAGCATGTGTTCATTCATGCATGCGAATGAAGACAGAGCAGATTGATGGGTGTAGACTTTGGGAAGGTTAGCTTGTGCCAATGAGTATTGCATTTTCAATTAGGGAACCCTCCTTTGCAGATTATGTGCAGTCTTAGTTGACACAGTTAAGTCAGCTCTAAGATTTGAGACAGAGAGCGTTGGCTGTACTGTGTGTCAGACTTCAGATCTCAACAGCTAACATTGTGCATAGGGGCAAGGTCAGTATCTTATTAATGGGATTCACTATACCAGAGAAGGACCTACTCTATATCAAAGTCTGGATAAATTTTATTTATCTTTGTAGGAGTAAATTATTGGTATCACATTAAATTTTCATTTCCTTTTCTCTCTCTTTTTCTCTGTCTCTCTCTCTTGTCTCTCTCTCTCTCTCCCTGTTTCTTTCAAGAGTATTTTTCTGTTGTAATGCTGGCTGTCCTGGAATTCAATCTATAGACCAGGCTGGCCTCAAGTTCAGATATCTGCCTGCCTCCACCTCTGCCCCGAAATCCTGGGATTAAAAGCATGCACCACAATCACCCAGCAAAATTTCATTTTCTTTAATGCATCGCTGGTCTAGTCCCTATTTGTTTCTGTTCTCCAATGCTTCCCTATCATTAGGAATTTTATTCTATTTTTCTCATGTGCTATTTCCTTATTTGTTTCTGTTTATAGCAATGTCTCCTGCAGCCCAGGCTTCCCTAACTCTATTATTGAGAATGGCTTTGACAACCTAATCCTGCCCCTGCCAACGAATGCTGAGGATAGTACTCCAGCTCCTTCCAGGCTGGGCCTTGAATGAGTGACTCCAACCTCTCTGCTTTTTCACTGGGGACTTAGTAATGCAGAGGATACTATTAAAGGATTGAGTTCATTGACCAACATTGAAGCTGATATAGTCACAGTATATAAAAGGGAGGGGCAGAAAAGAGGGTGAGAGATTTTCTACTGTGACATTAGTTGGAATTACCAGTGGGTAATCAGTAATAAATTTTACTTGATTGGTAAATGTCCCAATTGGCCATTTCTTGAAGTTCACAGACCATGGCAATCAAATATCTGGATAAAGAACAGAACTTATTGTGAAACTAACTTACTGTTATTAGACTAGTTCAACCAAAACAGAAGATCTGGACAAATTTGTTTGACCATGCCAAACAAATTTTTACTGCCTGAAAATGTGCAGTGTGGGGGAGAGGTATGGATAATCTTTGTTGTACTATTAATGCAGATATCTAGTCCCTGGAGCACATGGAGCCATAAAGCCTGTTTCATCTTTTTAAAATATTTTTTGAGATCATAATTTCATCTTTCCACTTTCACTTTCCTTCCTCTATGACTTTCAAATTCACAGGTTTTTTTCTTTAATTGTTGTTACTGTTTGAATTTGACATATGTTTGACTGCTAGAGACTTCCCAGTTAAAATGCAAAGGGATGGATTCCTTAGACAGTGAGTGTGTAGTGGATGGTGAAAACAAAGTACCCTACACCTAGGAGGAAACTGGAAACTCTGAGAATTTGGAAGAATTTCTACTAAAATACAAATTTTCCAGATTGGGGTCCTGTCAGCCCCTAGGGAAGAAAGTCTGAGCTGGGAAGACTTGTGCTGTCCTTTGATCTCTGTTAAACCAGTAGGGTAGCTGTCACCATCCTGCTGCCCAGCCACTTGGCCCTAGTTACTGAGGGACTCTGGGAAGGCCTGGCAAAGAAGAGAAACTGTCCAATGTAGCATGTATGTTCTTTCCAGGATTCTCCTAATGGTGCTGTAGGGAGCCTTGAGAGAGACCACAAGACATGCCATGGTGAGTTTGTGGGGACACTGTCCCCTGATGAGGAGCAGGTTCTCTATGCTGCCAGACCTGATGGCACTGGGATGGACTGTGAGCAAGACTGTAGTTCTGTTGGTCAATGTGGTGACCTGGACAGATGCCCTTGTCCTCTGAGCCTCCCTGTGTGTGGATGCCCTGGGTAATGAAAGGATCTGCAGCTTTGGCTTTGGGAAGCTTTGTTGCTTGTAACATTGCTGTCTACTGTGTACACATAGTCATTGCTTTTGGTGTGAAATTAGAAAACAGGTTGGAAAACTGAAGGTGCTGATTTTAGAGGTTTTAAATGCTGACTTCCACTTTCAGATTTGTCTTGCAAATGTTACAAGTGGTTTAGAAACTGGTTGAAAGGAGTGAATTGGATCATCTTTCATTAATATGTGATGAGAATATTTTTACCTTTCATCTACACCATGCACAATAGTGAGGTTCCAGGAAATTCTAGGGCCCAAAAAGGCATTTCTGAGATAGAGGGATTTCTCAGGAGTTCATGGAATTGTACGGGTCAATATGGCAGATTCCATATCTTGTGCCATAGTCTGTGTGGCAGGAAGCAGCCATTAATGTATTCTTAGGGTTGGGGTTAGGGTTAGGCTTCTTCAACAGTGTCTTGGGTGTGAGCATTGGCAGGGCTGGGTTTGCCTGTAATCACAAGGGGGTGTGAGGGGCTTCAGAGCCATAGCAGGCCTTTGTGATCACCTCCTTTCTAGAAAGAGCTCTGGCACATGAGCCCTCTATAGTTGTAGAAATATCAGTAGCTGAAGGGTCAGTAGCATCGCAGTTTAGTGGTCACTTTGTGTGAATTTAGTGGGAGTTGTGAGTCTGTGTTTATTTAATTTCTATACATGAAGGATCACAGGTAGTTGGATGACACTGGTCAACATCACACTTTTCCTGTCAGATTTTCCTCAGATCTTTTATTTAAATCTTGACTATATTTTCATGCTTTTGTTCTTGGCCTTTTCTCTGCATCCCTTTTTTCTTTCACAAATATTGAGCACATTCTTGATTGTTGTAACTCTGTGGCAAGTCCAGAAGTCACATTTTCTCATGGTATGTACCTTTTCTTCATAATCCTATATAGAATTTTGAATTCTACAACTTTGCATGTAGCTTTGGAATCAACTTTCCTGTTATAAACTGTTCTGAATTGTTTTGGATTGTATTTATGTCACACTGCAAATCGAGCATACCCATCATCTTAATATTAATACCTCATATTTCCTGGGACTATTTGTTTCTTTCTTTCATTATTTTTTTCTTCCTTCCTTTCTTCCTTCCTTCCATTCTTTTATTTGAGTTTTCTTGTTGCTGTTAATCTGTGAAAGACTTTGAGTTGATGTGATAAAAATAATAGACAGAAAATGTCTGCAGGACTTAAGGCCCACTCCATGAGAAGAATACCGTACCTGACACTGCTTATTGACAATGTAATGAAGAACCATTACTAGATATCCCAGAGATGTAGGATAAAACCAAATAGTACTGGTTTAAAACATAAATCAATAAAATGATTCCAAATGTTATTTTACCATACTTATGAATATTTTATCAAGTTACCATCAGAGAAGATTTTTCCAGCCATAGATGGAAATAGATGCCGAGACCATAGACAGAAATTATGCAGACAGAATCTAAATTGTAGATCTGCATCAAATCCCTGTCCTCAGAGCTCAGAGAATTCAAGGAAGTGGAGTCAGAAAGATTGCCAGACTGGATGGAGGATACCAAGAGATCAGGCCTTCTGAATCTACTAAGCAAGGAGCCTATGAGCTCACAGAGACTGAAGCAGCAAGAGAAGGGCTTACATGCTTTTGCACCAGGTCTCTGCGTATATGTTGTAGCTGTTGCTTGAGCATTTTTATGGGATTCCTGCATTCAAGAATGAGTTGGTTTCTGACTTTTGTGGCTACCCTTGGGATTCTTTTCCTCCTGTTGTGTTTCCAACTTTTATATGATAGTTTCTGCTTCATTTTATTATATTTTATTTTGTTATATTTTCTTGTTATCTGTTAGAATCCTGTTCTAATGAGAGACAAAAAGAGAGTGGATCCACAGGAGAGGAGAGGTTGGGAGGTACTGGGAAAAATAGTGTGAGGGGATGTTATGATCAGGATATTTTTTACTAAAAAAGAATTTATTTTCTTTAAAAGAAAAATGATATTAAAAAAATACTATCCTTTACTTCTAACCAGAGAAATATCAAATTGCTTGTCAGTTCCTTCTTCTACAGAAGACTCATGCTAGCAATGATGGTCCAAAGGCCCAGGATTAAATATATTTGAATGCAAATTTATGATTCCATAGCTATTATACTTTATACTAAACTCTGTGAACTGAGGTCAGCTGATGTTCCAAATGATACCCTGTCCCAAACACAGATAATAAATCAAAATCATATTTAGGTTTTCAAAACTTCAGCATACAGACCTAAAATTCAGCTATTCATTAATAGACTATTGTGTTAAGGCTACCCAGTAGAATTAACCTTGAAGATTAGAAGCTTGCAGCCAGGAGGGGATGAACACTCTTGCATTGTTGTATGCCTGTACAACTGCATTCCTGTTAGATAAGAAGTTAGCAGGGTTTTGCTATTTGAGTCAGGACAGATTTCTGTCTGGGAAGGGAGTCTTGTAATTTTTCCCCAGTGTATACACATTGTTAATATTTCTCTCTTAACTTACTTTTATTTTCTTTGTTTTTATTATTAAAGAAAACTCTCTTGCGTGTCATAATCATCATAAAGTATATTCTATGTGTCTCTTTAAAATGCGTAAGCGTATCAACCAAAGGGTCCCATAAAAGAGTGAGGTACTGTGCTCACTTGTCATAACTTCGTTGTTTATCCCCCTTCGTGGAGGCCAAGGACCCCCAAGTGGACTAGAGCTGGACTCGACTCCCACACATGCCCTTTGTAAAGGGCTGGAAAAATTAATAGTAGAAAAAATAATCTTCAAATACACTTTACCAGAGTCAAGTTAACCTACCTTGGGACACTGAAGACTCAGGAAATATGGAGCTACCACAAATGCCCTGCCCAGAGGAAGCTGTACTCTTCTCTCCAGAGGGCTGTCTGATGCCAATTGGAGACAAAGTGCCAGGCATGTTCAAGCTCTGATGGAACCCTACTCTGGCTTTTGCATTTATTTCAACCAAATTGATAAATTTGAGAAAACTTTAGAATACAAATAGCTTGCCTGTGTGTGAATTCATTTCTGAAAGATGGTATGTCAATGTACAGCGTGTCACTGTGCTTATCCACACTTAGAAATACACAAGCGCGCACACACACACACACATACACAAGATCATTTGCAGCCTCTTCATTGTGTCAAGAGACAGCCATCTGCAGTTAGATGTCCTCCTGTTCCAGATCATCCAGTGTCTTTATTAGTCAACATTTCTTAAACAAAAAAACATTTGAGATCAGAGAGCTTATGAATGACAAGTGTCTATTACTCACGTTCTTGAGACTGGGAAATTCAAAATCAAGAAACCAGCCCATCAGGTGTCTGGTGAAGATCTGTCTTTCAGAAATGGTACCTTCTAATTATCCCAACAAAGCAGCAGTGGGGGAACAAGCTCCCTGGGGTCCTCTTATAAGGTCACTAACCCCTTTACTAGGGGTGGAGTCATATGAGCTTATCGCCTGAGACACCACCTCCTAATGCCACCTCACTAGGGGCTGGTGCGATATTTGACTCTTGAGAGAACATACACATTCGGATCACAGCATAGTTCCCACCTTCTCATAGCTCACTGTCAACTGCCACTTCTTCAAGGGAAACTCAGGCCTTTCTCCAGGTTAAGTGACATATTTTCCACAGGACTTATGCATCCATCCTTGGCGTGTGTCGCTGTGAGCAGTTTTCATTAGGCTGCTATTTCTCTGCCACTAGTTAGGACTATTGTGATTTGTGCCTCACTTTCTCCATGAACGCTGAGGGTCTGCTGGTCTGCTGCCCAGTGTTGCACAGTTGGTTGGTGTGCTGGTTTGTAAGAAGCAGCTGTACACTTCAATCCTCTTCTTTCCTGTCTCTCCCATCACGTGCAACTAAAAGCATCTCTCACTTATTCCAGCGCCTAAAGCAGACACAGGGAGCCAGGAAAGGATTATTAGAGGAAGTAGCTTCCAAACTGAGAGCAGAAGGATGGAAAGGGATATGGCCCTGTGCCAAGAAAGCAAAAAATTTGTCCCTGTTGACTCAGGTGCTTTGAAAGGCATCGTTGCAATTAATCTTTCCAGCAGTTCATGAGCAAGACATTAGGAACCTCATTCTGTACACAGAATTCAAACAGCCTGAGCTGTCAAAGATCCCACAGAAGGTCAGGCAGTTTTTGTGGCAATTGTGACATCACTCACTGCTGATCTCCTGCACCGTGCCTGTCCTGTTCTTAGTCCTCAGGAAAAATTCATGAAAAAGCCATGAGCTGTCACCTCCTGTCAGGTAAGAACCATCCAGCAGAAAAATCCAAGCAAGATAAAAGGCCTCTGGACTGCTGGGCCCACCCTCCCAACCTCCTCCCTGCAGTGAGCAGCTGGTACTCTACTGGCATGCTTATCCATCATCTCACAAGGGGTGGAATGGACTCTTGAAAGACTTCCCAGACAGTGGTCCTAGTACTGACTCTTGCTGCCACCACTAGTTTGGTGACCATTCTCAGTGGTGGGCTTCATTTGGAGGCAGATCCCTGGATTGCTAAAAGGGAGGCAAGGAGGCAGTAAATCCGGAAACAGCTGCTCCCAGCACCTGCCATGACAGAGACTCTCCCAGCACCCACATTTCCCCCACCCAGTGAAGTAGATGTTTTTTCTGGCTGCTGGCCAGTCTGGCATCACCTCACATGGCAGCAGACACTGGCTGGGGATTCTTGGGGAGGTGAGACTGACGCTTAATTTCCTCACACACTGACAGAATAGAATAAAGCAGAAGCCCCTGCACAGTGTAGTGTAAGAACTATGACATGGTGAGGAGAAGGTGTGCCCACAACAGGAAGCCAACATTCTATCACCTGCATGTGCACACGCACTTCCTCTCTCCTCTGATGATGGTTCATAGGAAGGCTCCAGCTCATTGATTTGCTCTGACATAGCTACCTCAGCAATCACTTTTAGAACTGAGAATCCAAAGCTGTTGGAAGATGCATTATTGGGGCAGCCTCAACCTTGACTCATACAGATGCACACGTATACATACACAAATACATAACATACACAGTACATGCATATAATACACAAAAATATGCAGATGTAAGCAATACACACCTCTACATAATATTCAGATACACAACACACTCAATACATATAGTATAACACGCATACGAGTAATATACACAGAACATATACACTTAGATAAACACAACACATACACATAAACCAATGTTACACATATACAGTACACACATATACACACACAGAGTACACATATACACAGTACACATATACGCAACATACACATGCAACCAAGTCCTGGCCCAGCACTATTCTCTGTGAAGTACTGTCATGGAGGGACTAGGGATCATGCTGCCCTGCCTATCTCTCAGTAAGGTCACTCTCAAATGTACTGTATAGAACTTGGTCTGAGTCCTGCCTGCTGCTACACAACCATATAGAACATGACTCTTGAAGTGCAGGGCTATAGTTATAGCTAAGTTCCTACACATGTGCCTAGCACACAGCTGCACATGGATCACTTAGGAGGGCCCGACAGGATTCCTAGTATGTCTGAGATGAGATAGATAAGCATCTCACTGGTATCTCCCTCAGCTTATGCTTTCTCTATGTGCATCTAGAGTTCATGTGGGAAGGGGAGATAATGGTTGTGGTACCACATTGGCCCTTCTCCCTGATATAACAACACCTGCAGCATCATAGAGACCAGGAGGTATGTCTTGGAAGATTCTCCCAGCTCTCTAAAGAGGTGAACTCAGTGTCTGTTATTCACAGAGCATTTCTGAATATGATCAGGCAGAAAGCAGTTTGTTCTGAAACTTTTTTTGGCTTTCTCAAACTGAAGTGTCATGAGTAGAGTCTGAGTCCCACACACACAGCCAGATCAGCCACATTCTGTGCTTGGGGCCACTGTCAAAATCAGAGATGATCTCTGTGTAAACTCTATGTATGGCAGGCCATCTTCTATGACTTTTTCCCAAGGATATGTAAAGAATCATCTGTTCACTCCATACAATGAACCAGGACCAAAGAAAGTTCAGCTTAGTAAACCAATGGATTTATGGGATTACTTACAAGAGTGTGGGCAATTCAAAGGTGGTTAAAAGAGCCCCAGAGTTTTCTGCATGACCTACAGGCAGCTACATCACTGAAGAGTCACATACCAATCAGTCTCGGACAAGGAAGGGTCTTAATGAGGCTATCAAACCCCATGTCCCTCATGTGTCTCTTGATCCTTCTAACTCCCTCTTCCAAGAAGGTTGAATATGCCTGACCTCATGAGTATCCGCTGTGGGTAGTAGCAACTGCAACATCCTGAAAACTGAGGCAGGGGATTTCCTTCTTTGCTCCTTATCTCTTATGACACATGCCAAGGTCTCAAAGTTTGCTTTCTTGTCTTTGGGCTCAAGATTGTTCTTTGTTTAATAGCAGTAGGGTACCTCTGGTGGTTCAACAGGTAATTCCAACATGTACAGACATGCACATGTGCACACACGTACACACAAGTATCCACACATCTCTCTACTCCATCCAGACACTAGCAGGATCTGTTCTAAAAGCTCCTTCAATTAGCCTCCTGAGCCAGTAGCTCAGCTCACTCCCCATTCACTCCCCATGAACATAGTAAACTATGTCTATTGCATTCTAGGGTCTGATTTTTTTTTTAATGGAAGTTCATTTTCTTGTGAGCCTAATTTTATACACTCTGAAAGAACACAACCCATAGCTTATCATTTAGAAAAGAAATCAAAACAATTTGTGGCATTTTCCTCATCATAGAAGAAGGATTCCCATGGGGTTATGCATTTTACAAACATCATTCAGTGACTGTCAACTTTTTAGAGTGAAAATCCCATTGTAAGTCACTCCAATGAGAAGAGAGCTCTTTGGGAGGCAGAGCTTTGGAAGAGCATTTAGCTGCTGTGCTCTTTTTACCCACCAGGCCCTGTCACTCACAGAGATTCAGGAAAACTGAAGGAAAAGAAGGGGCACAGAACCAAGAGTCTTCCAGTTGACACTCTCTTACTTTGTAACCTTGGCATGTCATTTTCTGCCAGGCCCTACACATTCCCTTCACCCATATGAGCAAAACAAAAATCCCCAGTTGGAAAGATGGCTAAGTTTAAGTACTTGCCATGCAAGCATGAAATACTGAATTTTATCCCAGAACCCCGGTAAAAAGCCTTTTGTGATGGTGCCTGTTTTTAATCCTAGCACTGGGATGGTGGAGAGATACAGAGGGGTCCCTGGCCAGTCAACATGGCCGAACTGGTAAGCTACAGGGTTAGGGTTAGGGTTAGGGTTAGGTTAGGGTTAGGTTAGGTTAGGGTTAGGTTAGGAAGGTGATGACAACTGAAGAGTAACTCCCAGAGTTGTCCTCTGGCCTCCAAATGCATATACACACATCCGAACACATGAGATGACAAGTTGCCACATGGATGGGATGCATCAGGAAATGTTACCATAAATTACAAACAAGGTTGAGGGGGAGATACAGAGTGGTCATAAACTATATGCTGAATGAACAGCTAAGTGAACAAAGATATAAATAAAGGGAGACTCTTTGTCAAATAACAAACACAAGGAATTAGTGCATCAAATAACAGGTTTGAGTCATATCAGAATGAAATGGCCGGATGAACTGTTTTTAGTCCTCACCTACATGAATCAAACCCAAGAAAGACTGTGGATGTGGTAAGGGACTGAGAACTCCAATCAGGAAAGAGTATTAAACCTTAGAATTTCAAGGAGAAAGACCAAATCTACAATTGTCTGATTAAGCAAGTTTTATTGGGGTACACGCAGGACTGGCCCGTCGGCTATCTCTCCCCAAGTAGGGATTTTAGAGAGCAGCCCTGCTGGCTTCTTGAGGTCCCTTTAAAGGTACTTACAGAAGTGAGATAGTTGACTGTTAGACATTGCTAGAAAAATATAATCAAAAAGAAAGAAAAAGACAAGAATGTACATCATGTGAATGGGGTTGCAAGTTTAGTGTAGGTTATAAAACATGTTTTACAGGTTAAATCAGATCTAAGAAAAAAGAACTTATTATTATTAATTTATAATAATAATAATTATTTGGTTTTTTGAGACAAGTTTCTCTGTTGTAACTCTGACTGCTTTGAAACTCACTCTGTATACCAGGCTGGCCTTGAACTCACAGGATCCACCTGCCTCTGCCTCCCAAGTGCTGGGTTAAAATGCCTGTGCCACCACTGCTCTGCAGGAATTTATTCTTAACTACAAATAGAAACCTTAACTTGTAAGGACTTAATAACACAAACTTCCTTAATCAGCAAGGTATGTGGACTTAACCCAGAACAACAGGACTTATTCTTAACTGCAAACAGAAACCTTAAATTGCAAAATCTATAGTTCTTGTTTTGGTCTTTTTTTTGTCTCACAACAGGAGATGGGAGGCCATGAGCTCCACAGCCCAGCAGCTTCTGGCTCAGCCTTTTCCATTCCTAGTTTTCTGTGATCTGCACTGTAATTCAAGACAGTAGATTTTTTTAAATTTAATTTTACATATGAGAAAAGTGACTTGAATCACCTACTCAAAGTCGCACAGGTAGTTATAGAGAAAAAGCTGGTAAAAGAGCTACTTACCTCATATGTAGGCTCCTGGCAACACACACACATGCACACACATACACACACTATTCTGTCTGATCCATCTGCTCACACTTCTGCCCAGGGACTTGTTGACACACCTTGAAATGTTAGCATACTGGAGAAGGAAGAAACTGTCCTCACAGACTCTCCAAACATAACCAAGAGTGTGGGGTAAAAAAAAAGGAAGGGCTGCAGAGCCAAGAGTCTTCCCGCCCAGCATCCTTTACTTTGTAACTTGAGGTGTCACTTTCTGCCAGGCTTTAAGCATTTGCCTGATCCATATGAGCAAAACAAAAGTTGTCAGTTGGGAAGATGGCTCAGTAAAGTGCCTGCCATGCAAGTGTGAGATACTAAATTTGATCCCCAGAACCAAGATAAAAAGCTGTGCTCCCCAAAAGAACTCATGGCAGAGACTCTAAACCTTTGAGAATGGGTCTATATGGCAGCACAAACTGGGAAAGTGATACTGTACCATATGAGAACATTTACCATGCCACGTGCTATGCTAGGGACAGCTTAGAGAATCTTGTTATCTAATGTCTTCCTCCATCACTCCTTTCAGGAGACTATGGAAGGAAATATTTGTGCCCCTTTAAGAACTGAATGAAAGCTAGAGTCCACAAAGAAAAAGTGTGTCCAGGAATAGGCAACTTATAGGGGAAAACAGTTTCCCTCCAAACTACATGGACACTATCAGGAAGTCTCTAGAATGCTAATCTTGAAGACTACGGATGCCAGTCAGGCAGGATAAAGAGCTTGTCCAGTATCACACAATCCACATGTCTGAGCCACCAGAGGGTACACACTGCCATCCTGAGACTCCAGTGTCACCTAGCAATCGGCAGGATACTTTCTTGAAGCTTCTCTGGAGTCTAGAAGTTCTTGGAACCCAAGTTGAGAAGCGTTGGTCCTGATTCTGTGCCCTAGGGGGCTGTGACTAAAGTACATGGGTTTTTTTTTTTTATATAAGAACTCATGAAATCAAGATTAAAAGAATTGGAGAATATAGTTTCTGTTAACTGCCACCCTTTCCTTACATGGTAGACCTCTTGACACTGCTGTCTATTAAGTCATCCACTAGAGGACTGTAGGCTTCTCACTAATGGTACCTGTTATAGTGTGGAATCCTCCTTTGAGGGAAACAGCAGCCATCCTTGCTAGTTCTGCGCTACCAGCTTACAAGCTTCCATCACAGACAAGCCTGTTGACTATTGACTCCATTAATGGAAGGAGTGGATGAGGAAGACTGTTGGATCCCCACTCTCCTGCCATCATTCCATTTGAATACAATTCCACACCAATCCTACGTGGTTTGTGGCTTTAGTGTTTTGGGAAGGTGCTAGAACATACAGACTCAGGAGGCTGACTGAGAAGGGCAATGAAAAAGCCATCATCCATGCTGGAGGATGAAGATTTTCCAGTCAGGCACCTTTGGGGTCTCTTGCCAGCAACCCTTCATCTGTGCTCTGTAAGTTATCCCCACAGACCCATTGTTTCTCCAGTTTGAACTTTGTGGGAAGCCAAGTTTGGTTTGTCATTGGAGGGAGCCCTGTAAGGAGAGGGTGGAAATTGTTTAGATGTTGTCAGAGGCAGAATTATCACAGGGGTACCCACAGTCCTGAAGCACTTCCCCTGCCAGGTCAAGGTGTTCCCCACACAATTTCAGCCCTCCCTTCTTCAGTCCTGGCTATCTAGTCATTGTTTGTGTTTCTGACCCACCACCAAATGCTGCCTGGCAGCATTTTGACACCTCTTGACAAGGAATCTGGGTCTGTCACCCCATAATACTGCCCTATATTTAAATCCACAGGCTCACTTGTCTTCAGAACATTCACCATGGGCATCATGTACCCTTGACCCTGGTAAGGAATACTCAGTTGCACAGCTACTTAATACAGGGGATTGCTCCAAGCAGCTGCTTAGACATGGAAGAACACAATTGTGAAAAACATGAGCACTTCATAACTAGAGCAAGGTATTCTCATGAGGTCCCTGGGGTAACAACCCATGATGGCTGATCACTATGCAAATCCTGGCAAATAACTACTATTGAAAAAAGCACTGTGGGCCTTGTGATTCAGAAACATCCATCTTCCATTGAGTGCAGTTCCAGCACCATTCAAACCATATCCTGCTGGACACTTTTAGCCCAGGATCACTTTGTAAATAGCCCAATATAAAATCCCAAACTCCCTGAAAACATGAAAGACTTCTTTGTAAGTTGGAGGAGGAGGAGAATTAATTGTAGAGTTCTCTTGCATGAACTTTGTAGATGATTTTGTATCACAGCATCAAAAAATTGGACACAGTTGTGAGAAAGCTGCTAGAATCTTGTTTTAAAAAACAGCATATGTGTAAGGTATGTGTGCATGTGTGTGTACATCCATGCAGAGGCAAGAGGTTGATACTGGGTGTCTTCCTCTAGTATTTTCTATCTTATCTTACTGAATCTGGGACTCACCAATTGGCAGGCTGCTGGCCAGCGAGGTCTAGGGATCTGCCTGTCTCTGCCTCCACAGCACCTGATAGGTTCAGGCACATACCACAACTCACATCTTGTTTGACATAGGTACTGGAGATCTGAGCTCAAGTCCTCAAGCTCATGCAGCAGGCTCTACAATCCATAATTACAGTTGCATAACACCTGGGATCTGAGCCAGGCATGTGGCAGCTAGTGACTCTGACCCTAGCACTCAGGAGGTAAAGGCAGGAGGATTAGCAGTTAAAGGTTATCTTTGGCAACATAGCAAATTCAAGACCAACTTCAGTTACCTGAGATAACCTAGTAGTTCAAAACAAAACATCTAAACAAAAATTGAATCAGGCACATGAAAATCAAAGGTTTAATGTGAATATAAAATAATGTTCTAAAATGTTACGAGATGAGAAACTGAAGATTTTTTAATTTACCCTCAACTGTGGCAAAATATGATTGCCATATATTGGAGCAGGAAAGAACACAGACACTTCTGTAATGACTTGGAAACAATAATTTATCAGGTATTTGCAAGTAGCTATCAAAATCACTTCTACCTCTCCACCCACAGGTCTCCTTGCTGTTGTTTTCCAAGGTTAAATCAAAGGGCCAGCCACACCATTGCTCATTCTGTCAGGCCTCCAGTTTCCACCATATTGATCTCACTGGGCTAATTACCAGAATAGGTATACAGAGACAGGTAGTCTTTAGGCAAATATGCTCATCTTATTTACAGCCTGAGATTTGAAGAGGAGAACCTCAGGGCACATTTGACAAACAACAGTGCACATTGATGTAAATCAAAAAAGCCCAGAGTCCTTTTGTCCCATGAGCAATTTTATTGGCATATTCTGAAATAGTTGGTCTTCCCAGCTTCTACTAGGCAAATTGCAAGTGCTGAAAGTCAGCATTTAAGAGGTCAGATCCAGGGTAAGCCATTTATAACCTGACTACACAGGGGAATTAGCCTAGAAGGGCACAGCAGGAGTCTCAAGGTCACAGCTACTGATGGAATGGAGAATCAACCTGGCAATGATATATAATGTACAACTAAGATGGCTCAGATTGCTATCACTCTTTGCACTGAAGGCTGCTTGGGGTGGAGGAGTTGAGTGATGCCTCTTCCACTTCTGTGCTAGTTGGTTTTAATTGTCAATTTGGCTCAGTATAGAATCACCTAGGAAAGGAGTCTCATGAGAGATTTTGACTGTGGGCATGTCAGAAGGTGGTGTATCTTGATTACATTAGTTGAGGGTGGGAGAACTTGCCCATTGTGAATGGGGCCATTCCCTCTGTATGATCCTGAACTGAATAAAAGGAAGAATGTATAGGCTTGTTTTCTTTTGCTATGATAAACACCATTGTGAGGAGTGGAGGAAGCATTTAGCAAATGTGTGAAAGCAGATAAAGAATTAAGCGGTTGTGTATTATTGACAAGGGCATGATCATGTGTGGACCAAACCCATGGATAATGGGAAAGCCTGTCCCCTGAGTGAGGCTCAAGAGGATGGCACAGTCTTCCTCTGGTATGAATACAATCATTTACAATATGTGCAAGCATACATGTTTATGAACAATTGATCACTGTGTGCAAAAACTAGTAACTATAGCTTCCACACCCCAGATATTTACAGCCTGAGAATGCTTGCTTACAGACACCTCTGATGGAGACTAGCAAACTCCTCCCCCTTGTGCTGTACATAATGACAGAAAATAAGGACATGACTGCTCCTAGGTATAGTTGAGGAAAATGTTTTTATTGTAAATATGAGGGAAAGCACAGCCAGAGGCATCTGGAAGGGTCCAGAATGAACAGGACCAACAGATTGAACCAGATCATGAGAGGAGGGGTGGTGGGGAAAAGGAAGAGAAAAGGGAGGGAAGAGGAGGGAAGGCAAATGGGAGAGTTTCAGGGGTGGAGCCAAGAGAAGAACCAAGAACAAAGAGAGCACATACCAAAATGGTTGAGTTATAGAGGAAAGAGAAGCTGGGGGAAGGGAAGCAGAGCTCACAGGATGAAAAGATTAGAGAAGGGATGGGTGAGAAACACTGAGAGGAGCCAGGACTCTGTAACCCACACTTGTGAGTAGGGACTGAGAGAACCTAGAGGCTAACATAGACCTTGATATGCTAACCAGACATAGGTCCCCATGTGTCTCTCTTGTGAATAAGGGGAATGACTTCTTTTGGCAAATAGAAACTATCTTCTTAGGTCTCTGAGAGAATGCTGGGTTTTGAGAAAAGAAATTTCTTGGTGCTTGACATATAATAAATACACTGAGGGGTTCCCTGACGCTGCCCTCCATCAGGGTGTGCACAACCTACCCACCCTCAGCTTTTCTGTTTGTGTGTCTGTGTCTGCCCTTTCTTCTGTCCACTGGCACCCCAGTCAAGTTTCCAGGATTAAGCCATGCTGGATACAGAACACCAAGAGCAGAAACTATATGGGGGAGAAAGGGGATTATTTGACTTACACAACCTATCACATTCCATCAAACAGGGTAGGAATCGAAGCTGGAATCTTGAGGCAGAACCTGAAACTGAGACTATGGGAGAACACTGCTTGCTGACTTGTTTTCTATGGCTTCCTCAACTTGATTTCTTATACCTCCCAGGACCGTCTTCCCAGGGGAGATATCACATGCAGTGGGTTAGACCCTTCCACATCAATCATGCATGCATTAATACACTGCTCTCTCTATTAATACACTACTCTCGACTATGAACATGACCAGGTGCTTCACGGTCTTGCTGACATGATTTTCCACAGTGATGGGCTAAAACCTGGCTTTGCAAACCAAATAAACTCTTTCTTTCTTAAGTTGCTTTTGCCAGAGTATTTTATCACAGGAACAGAAAATGACACTTAGGCATCTTCCCTCCTTGGCTACAGTGCCTCTAAGCAGCTTCCTCCTCTCAACTTCTTTTCTCCTTCTAAGTGTTTCTGGAATGAATTTGTCTCATGTCTACTATCTCTTGAGACCACGGGAGTCTCCCATGGAAAGAACATGGTAGAGCCTGGAGAATACCATGTACAATGACACCAGGGCCTATGGGGCTCACAGCAGGAATAAGAGGAGCCACAACCTCCAGGTTGGCCAATAAGAATGAGACCAGAAAAGGGAAAGTATCCTCATCTCACAATAAGCCAGGGCTAAAGGTAGGAGCAGGGGGAGATAAGTAGAAAGGCCTAAGCTAGGAAAATCTTGGAAGTAAAAAAAAAAAAAAAATGTAATAATGAAGCAAGAGAAATAAGTCCCTCCCAGAGGCTGGGATACCTGACCCTTGTTTCATTTGTTACTTCTGGTAACATGTTACATGGTCCTAAGAAGAGATGACTTGGTCCAGGGAAGGGAACTGATTAGATGAGGCAGATTCCTGGCGTGTGGCAATGGGAAAGACACAAACTTTGTCACCAGTCATTATTAGGAGAGAACCTTGTCAACATGCTTGAGCCAATCACTTCATGGAGACTTGTGACAGCCACTTTCCAGGCTATGGCTTTGTAGAGATCAGCACTGACACCTCACACAAGGACCTCGCACAGTATAGCCTGGAGTAGAGACAATGGAATTGGGCAGTCCATTTGGTGTTGTAAGGCTTCCTGTTTACAAATGCTACCTGTTCTCCAAACATAGCTTCATTTAATTCCCTTCTATGTTCTAATTCCTTCATCTAGCTCCCTCTGGGCAACTGGCTTTCAGTTGGAGTATCTCAGGATTTTCTAGAAGATTGTTGATTACAAATGCATTGCCTACTGCTCCATGAGCCAACCTGTCTCCTCAGGTTTTCAGATTGCTCAAGAAAACAAGCTTTTCATATTCAAGGAGCTCTGAGGAATCACCCCCATTTTGGCCCCTATAGATCACGACTCTTGAGAGTCTTCTTGGCTGCTGACAGTGTGGACACTGTACAATGATGTAGGTAGGAGCTTTTAACAAGTAACAAACAAGGACAGATGATATTATGGTTAGTATTAATGGTCAAGTTGACAGAGCCTAGAATCACTGAAGAGACAGGCCTCTGGGCATGGCTGTGAGGGATTATCTGGATTAGGGTAACTGATGTGAAAAGACCTCCCTAAATGAGGACGGCCACATTCCTTGGGTTGGGACCCTGGACTGAATAGAAAGGAGGAACTGAGCTGTGTACCACCATTCATCTCTCTCTGCTTTCTGACAGTAGATGCAATGTGTCCGGCTGCCTCCAATTTCTGTCGCCATGCCTTCCCCACCATGATAGACTGTATTCTTGAACTGTGAGCCAAAATAAACCCTTCCTTCCTTAAGTTGCTCTTAGCAGGTATTTTATCACAGCAATAATGAGAAAAGTAAGTAATATATACTCTCTGGAGTCTGGAGGAGATTGCTTTGCAGTTAGTGAGCTCTGAAAAAACAACAACAACAACAACAAAAACAAACAAAACTTGAGCTGTAGTCACAACCTATAGAGTGGAGGATTCCAGATACAGACACAGGGACAGAAAATGGGGCTTGGGGTAATGATGAATAGAAACGAATAGAAATGTGTTCTGGCACCTGTTTCCATATATTGGTCACAGGTTTGGAAAGTTTAAGGCTTCTGCTAACACTCAGAGCAAAATGGAGGTGGTATTGAGTGTCCTTTTGCTGGAAGGAGGCTTAAGATGACCCAATCAACAATATCCAGGCAAGAATGTCATTCAGTCACATATCTCTTTTACAAGGGAGGGACACCAAGACACACCAAGCTGAAGATGTACCCAATAATGGAGTCTAAGCTAAAATGCCATCCTACATTCCAGTTGGCCACCGTGCTTCCTCAGGGAGAGCTTCAGTGTGTGTGCATTTGATCAATATCCTTCAGAAAAGCTTAATAGGTTTTCTTTCTCCACCTTCATTAGACATTATGTCCAGACTCTGAAAAATCACAAGAAATTTGCACCTAATTATACAGTGTCTACAGCCACAGAATCTCTGTTCTCCTCAGGCAACACTGCTAGCTTATATTTTCCCTTCCAAATCCACCAGACCATGAGGTATCAGTGAAGACTTAGGTGGAGAATGCATTTCTTCCTCAGGAGCAGGCTCCTCAATAGGAAGGTGCCCTGCAGTAAGATGGGCTGCAGCCCCTCACCCACCCAAAAAAAAAGGAAATCATCAAAAATTGATCCTATTCTGAGTTCAGTTTGAGAGAGGGCTCAGGGGAAACTGTGAAAAGATGAGCATTCTGGATTCAGACAAGACATAGAACAAACACACACAGTTAATTTTTCCTCTACATAAAGACTCCCCTCTCCCATCTCAGAAGAGGAGGATGTCTTCCCATGCCTCATCTTCTGAATTAAAACAGATCCATCCCTTTATTGTCTTCAGGAAGTTACTTAAAATCTCTGCTCTTTCTGTCTATCTTAACTCTTTCCTTCTTGACTATACAACTCCTCAATTTTCCCAATCCTTAATTTAAACCACAAAGAGTAGCTAGCTCTCAGCTACCTTTAATCCTGTTTTCTTGATTCTTGCCTCTTCCTCTTTATTATTCTATTTTCTAAACATGGCCTCAGGTAATTCAGGTTGGCCTCAAACTCACTTCTTAGACAAAGATGACCTTGAACTCCTGATCTTTTTGCTTCTGACTCCCCAGTGCTGCCATTAGACATACACTACAACACTCAGTTTTATGTGGTACTGAGGATGGGATGCAGGGTACTGTACATGGTACCAACTGAGATACATACTCAGCCCCTCTCCTACCTCCCTTCTGATTCTAGAAATACAGTCAGAATCTCCTGAGGTAGTGAGAACAGAGCTGAGGGAGCTGGCTAGGCAGTGGTAGTGGGCCACTTAAAGCAGACATATCCAAAAGGTAGCTGTCTCCTGTTTTATCGATATCCTGAAACTCGGTGTAGGGCACCCTTCTTCCTTCTGTGGATGGTACATATACAGCCAAGATAAACCACTCCTTCATCAAATTGTTCCTGCCAGCTAAGATTCAAAGATCCTTGACCATAAGAAGAGCCAAAGATAGGGAAGCTCTTCAGGTGGCTCCCTCGATGCCATGCCTAGCATTCATTGATGGTATTTTGGCAAAGACTAGCAAGCAAGCCCAGTTCTGGGGGCTACAGACATAGACATGGGAGGTATGACCTGTCTTATAGATGGGCTCATGTTTACGAGTAGAGAGAAACACTGCCTAGAAAGCCCAGACTGCCTAGAAAGTGGGAGGAGACACCAGGGAGGGTGGCATCACCCACCGGAGGGGCAGCCTTGGAGGAAAGAGCTTGTTGTGCTCACTCTCTGAGACAGAGAGGCAGAACGGTACAGGAAGAAGAGGGAAGAGGGAGGAGGGTGGAGTGTCCCAGGACAGGGGAGCAGTGCCCAGCAGCAGATGCTGTTTAAACACAACCTCTGCTATAAACCACATCATTCCTCTCCTGACATTCTCCTCCTCATGATGCTGAATGATTCATTATAGCTTAATCATAGCCAAGTCCTGGGTTAAGTTGACTCTAACATAGAAAGAAAAGGTTAATAAGCACAGACATGGTAATTGCTTGTATATCTACCTATGCTCCAGTAAGTCAACTACAGTAGCAGAAACTGGTGGCGGAGGTCCTCCACCAAGGTTGCTAAGATATACAAAAGAGGGAGCTATGTCTCAGGGAAGAAAAAAAAAAAAAACCTACTAGAGTGGTTGTACTGGTTAGAAGTGTAAGGTCCTTAAGAAATAATGAGTCTGGAAAGAGAACCCAGTTGGTAAAGTGAGAACCTGAGCCTGATCTACAGCACCCACATAGAAAGCTAGGCACAGTAGCTATATTCACAGAATTGAGGTGAGAGAGACAGGTGGATCCCTGAGTCTTCATAAGTATCCAACCTAGTAAGTTTCAGGTAAGAGGAAGAGAAAAAACAAGATGGGAAATGACCAAGGAAAGATACCTGGGATCGGCCTCTGGCCTCTACATGCACATGCTCCAACGCATGCATGTGCACACGCACACACACACAGAGATATTAAGAGGTCAACGGTTTTCAAAAGAACATAATCTGACTTTGACAGAAGTATGGAAGATGCTGAAATGAAAAGAAAAAACTAAAAGACTATTCTTTGCTTACTTAATCAACATATTTAAGAGCAGCATATGGAATATTGGTGGACCATGACAGTGTGTGGGATTCAAACAAGAAAAGGCATTTCTAAGTATAGGAATCAATAGGTACAATGTCCAACAGTGAGCTATGACAACAGGCAAGAATGCAGTCAATTTCAATATTAAAGCCAAATGAGCTAAATAATATATGTGCCAAACAACATATCATTTGTTCCCAAATCTAGGAAATGAACTGACTTAAAATAGCATCAGTTTATGGGGATTCCTTGGTCAGCAAAATGTCCTATATTTCCTAGCAATATTTCCACAAATTGCTGCCATAATTAATTCAGGATCTATTTCATTGAGTCCCTTGTGATCTAAATTAATGATATTTTCTTACAGTGTGTCAGAAGAACTGCTTCCTATTTCTCTCTCATTTCCTAGTTACCAAGAGCCAAAAGGGCTTCTAACCAGAAAAATAGAAGATGATTATATTTTTGATAAAATGTTTGATTCATTCATCTTAGCTGGAACACTAAGGACAAAGTATAGAATCAGTATTATGCTATCTTTCGGGTAGAATCCTTACTAAGTCTGTTTTCCTTCCCTCCACACCAGCTTCTCAGACTATCAGTCATTCCCTGGACCTGACCCCATCCTGTAGCTCACTCACATTGTTTTCGGAGAGTTCCACAGAAGTGCACACAGTCATACCCCTCAGAACAGTGAGGAGGCCCTCATCCAGAGCAAGGCACATTCTTCATGGTGGATTTTCAAAGGTTCCAGAGCCTGCTTCTGTCCTGCATGTCTTGTGGCCTTTTAGCCTAAACTTCCCTTTAGGATGAATGCTTCAGGATCTTTTATACTGTCTTACTGTTCTGAACACTCCCTTTCTGCCTTACCTACTCTGGGCCTTCCCAATTCAGCACCCCAACACACACACACACACACACACACACACACACACACACACACACACACTGACTCTTCCTTTTCCTCTCCACATAGAAACTGTGGCTGTATCATCTGTTTGTCAAAGTGGCACCAAGTGACATTATTCCATTAATCTCTGGGTGCTCATTTTTCCTGACATCCTCTCTTGTGGGTATGTTCTAGAGACCTATGGCTGTGTGTGTGTGTGTGTGTGTGTGTGTGTGTGTGTGTGTGTGTGTGTGTGGGTTGTTTATACGTGTGTTTGTATGTGTGTGTGTGCATATGTACATGTATGCACACATGTGTCCATACACACATGAAGACAAGAGGTCAAACTCAACTGTGATTGTAAGGTTCTATCCTTGGTTTTTGAGTCAAGCAAGGTCTATTGTGAGCCTAGAGATTACCAAATAGGCTGAGCTAGTTGACTAGTAAGTCCCAAGGATCCAATTCCAAATCTCTGGGATTTTAAGCACACACAAACACCATGGCTGCCTGTTGTGCTTCATTTTAGTTAATTCATTTATTTTGTGGTCCTGATACCATGACTTATTAGAAAATACCTTCTGGTGCTTGAAAGATGGCTCAGTGGTGAAGAGCACTGGATGCTTTCTCAAGGGACCTGAGTTCTGATCCAACCTCCCACATGGCAGCTCACAACAGTCTGTAACTTCAGTTCTATGGATTGGATGCCCTCTTCTGATTTCCATGGGCATTCGCTCCATGCACGTGGTACACTTATATACATGCAGGCAAACACATACACATACACCCAAAATAAAAAGAAATAAATCTTTTTTAAATAAGGCAAATGAAATGAATGGATGAGTGAGTCTCTGTATCCTAGTACTTGAGCTGATTAGGCAAAGCCAGAAGGGTATTTCTTCTAGAGCCTTGTGCTATTCTGAGTCACCCCACTGCATTTTCAGAAGATCTAGCCAAAACCTATGATTTTTGCAGGCAGTGTGGCAGCTGCTGACCATAAAGCCTTTTCCATACATCTCAGACCACTATCTCCCAAAAACATCTCACCCAATCATTGTATGTGAAGCCCAGGAGCATTTCTTTGACTTCATGTGAGCCTCCTAAGGAGCGAGGAGGGGCTTGCCAACAGCATAGTGTGCTGAGCTGGTACAGCTGAGCTTCATTAGGACCAGAGTAGAAAGAAAAATGCAGGCAGCACAGTTTGTAGATGATAACTGACAGGGTAAAGCAAATAGCAGAGCCTCATCAAGAATTCTGGGAAGGATGGCACATCCTTGTCTGTTAGTGGATCAACAGTGTGTGACAGCTGCAAGCATAGCTGGATCCAGAACTCTAAGGGTGCAGCTGGGTTGCACTGTGCTTCTAGAGACACGGACCATGACCTTGCCAGAGGTGACTAGCTGATGGAGTGTTTAGATAGTTACATACTCCAGGAGCAATGTATATTGGCTGGGGACCCCACTGCATAGAAACTAGTCCATCACAGAATTCTAGTTTTTGTCAGCAAGTTGTTTTGTGTGTATTTCAGTCCATTCGGAGCCCATATTCTTTTCTTTCTATAACACCATTAAAATGCCAGTAAAGGTATAAGAACAAAAGACACAGACTTTAAAGGGTAAAAAGAACCAAAGCACAGACAGCATCCATCAGGAAGGGAGGTAATAAAAGCTACAGAGTTGGGAAGCCTCAGCCTGCAGCACTGGATGCCCAAGAAGCTAAAGCTGAGTGACTACAACTTGCTGTCCAAGCTGCTTGTGCCTTGCAGGGGCTCAGACTCTGGAGACACCAGTGGCTCCTGAAAGCCAAGAAGCAAGAAGGGCTAGAAGTAGGGAATGAGTTAGAAATCAGTGGAAGGAACAAAGATCCTTCTAATTCCTCTTTCCTATCTCAGCTACATGGGGAACTGGCCAAACCCACAATCACAGAAGTCTGACCATGCTAGAGAGCATGGAGAAAAAGACATTGAGTTCAGGACACCAGCCATGTAGCATGAAGGGAATCAGACCCGAGTCAGGGGACTCCAAGATAGTCTGCTTGGAGAATAAGGAGGTCAATATCACCCTCACTCTCTGACTGTAGGAAGGAGACAACTGATGGAAGACTTGTCTACATGAGGAACACACATGAATGTCTGAAAGTGCCCCCCTACACACACACACACACACACACACACACACACACACACATGCAACCTTCCCAAATGCCCTGAGAACTGCCCACCTGCTTGTTTTGCCTGATACATAAAAAAGTCACACAAGGAGTACTTTCTGTTAGTGAAAATCTACCACAGGAGAAAGCATGGAAGGGGATAATACAGGGAAGTGGGAGGAACTCTGAGGATTCTATAGCAAGTGACCTCAAATTCAGTGACACTAAATGAAAGCAAGGTGCTTGCTCACAGCCTGGGAGTTCTAAACCAGGATGGCCACAGGGCCACACACCCTCCCATAGTTTGAGAGGAAGATATAACCCTTAGCTCTTCTGGCCTCCTGTGGCTCCCGGTTTAATAACTTGTGTGCTTGTTGTCTTCACAGTGTTCTTTCTTTCTGAAAGCCTTGTCTTTGAATTCAGGACTGCTACGGTCATCTCTTCCTAGGATCCATGGCTTCATATCTGCCAGACTCTTCTCCCACTGAGAAATAAGCTCTACAGTTGGGATTCTGACACATCTTCATGGCAAGCTTACTACAAGTGTTCAAGTTTGCTTTCTATTGCTGTGATGAAGCACTCTAACCAACAGCGATGTGGAGAGGAAAGGCTTGCACTTGCAGGTCATAGTGCATCACTGTCAGAAGTGATGGCATAACTCAAGCAGGAACCATGGAGGAATGCTACCTACTGGTTTGTTCATGGGTTCACATTCAGTTACCTTTTTTATGCATCTCAAGTTCACTTGCCTTGATATGGCACCACCCACAGTTGCCTGGGCCCTCCTATGTCAACTAGCAATCAAAAAGACGTTCTACAGACATGCCCATAGACCAATATAATGTTGGAAATTTTTCAATTGAGGTTCCCTCAAGTGACTTTAGTTTGTGTCAAGTAAGCAACCAAGATTATCACAATGAAAAAAAAGAAAACAATGGAGTCTTAAGGAAATGATTGAAGAAAAAGAGAGACCTTTTTGAAAATATAGAAAAGACCATCAACTCCTCTGTTAAATGAGAAAGAACAGGGCAGATGCTGCATCCATCAACCAGAGCTGAGAGCTATGTCTTCTCTAGCTGATGCCATGTTTTCCCCACCACCATGATAGACTATCCCTCTGGAACACTGAGCCAAAATAAACCCTTTTCCCTCTAAGTTGTTTTATATTTGGAATATTTTATCACAGCTGTTCACCTTTAACCTTTACGTTTGACTTGACTTCTTATTATGCAAATATGTTACAATGTATTGCTAAGCTAAGCATGTCTCCACCTTCCCTCCAATACTCCAGAACGTTCTGAGAGATCATCTGCCAACTATGGAAAATCTTCCACTCTGATGCAGCTGTCTTCCTGATGTCCTGCCAATATACTTACCAGGAGCATTGCCTCCTATAGAATATTCTTTGCACTAAGACTGTCAAATTTCATGTAACCTCTCTCATAGCAAGATGAATATCCAGGGTAACCTAATCCCATGTGTTTGTCCATGTGCTTGGCCATGTGCTTGACCCTGTTCCTATATTTGGCTCAGAACTGACATTTTATCCTCTAAAGCAGAGTTGTTATTTTTTCACAGACAAGCAAAAGGTGGGAGTCAGTCAAGCATTCATTAACAAATATATGGATACTGGAGGTATGGTGTGTTCACACAATGGAAACAAATTCTTACTCCTGTCGCAACATGGATCTATCTTGAGACTGTGCACTGAATGAAATAAGCTAGGCACAGCAAGGTCAGTTCTGTGTGATTCCACTTATACTAGGTATCCAGTGGTCAAATTCACATGTACAAAGTAGAGTTCTGGTTTCAAAGAGCTGGGGCAGAAGGCAGAAGGAAGTATAAGTGTTTAATGAACATGGTTGTAGCTTCGCAAACTGAGAGGAACTTGGATCAGCAATATGAGTGTGCTGACACTGCTGACTGTGTTTGAAAATGGAAACAAATGGGTAATATGGTAAAATGCTAAGTGCATCTTGATGCTCCAGAAGTTTTTTAAAAAATGAAAAAAAAATAAAGATGTAAGGGAAGAAGAAAAGAATAAAATCAAACGTTGGGTATTAGAAATATAATAACTGGCCTTAAAATGGACCAGAAATTTAGTTCCTGTCTTAAATCTTGTATTAGAATCTGAGGAAGTTAAGAACAGAGCCCCAGTCTGTATCTCTGGGGCCTACTTTGTTAGGACACAGAATGTCCCAAATTGCCTAGGCTGTGCCACACTACCCAGAAAAGGAGTATTGGTGATGTCACATTTTCAGTATAGATAATGCCCACTGGAAGGTCAGATGTCATAGGAGATTGAACTCCATCCAGGAGGAAAGCTCCAGAGAGGTCCCCACTTTGAATCAGTGAGACTGAACATCTTTTACCGTTTCTCCTCTCATAAGCTTGGCTGGTCCATGGTTCCAGTTTAAGTATGGAAACAATGGCCTCAGAATTCAGAGAAGAGAATCACCAAACTCCAGAGGACCTGGATGAATATGGGGATCATGAGATCTCACCACTGGCAATGTCCAGCAGGAAATAACAAGCACAGAACCAGCAGAAAGTAGAGGAGCACACTCAAGCCCTTCGTTGGGGCCAGCATAGACTTCTGATTTCTGTGTGGTTTGGAAGGACTGGAGATTTGGTGGGAACAGTAGTGAGGAAAGGTAAGAATCTGAGGGTAGAAAACTGCCCTTTGGGAATTAAATATTTACATTTTTTCCTCCAAAATTATATTCTTGACTTTTCCACAAGTACGGGAAAATTACAGGCTGTGTACTGTGTACATGATAGATTCTGTCTGCCTGGAGGGAACCAAATGCAAAATGACATAGTGAAAGTGATGGCAGCCCACACCTGAGAACCAGTCAGGGCATAAGTTAATCTTTGCAAATTAATATCTACTCTCCATAAATCCATTTCCAAGCACTTCCCAGAACACACTTAGAGGGTAGATACTAGAAATTTAAAGCTGGCCGGCTCCCCTTTAATTTTTATTGTTTTAGATTTTTTACTTATTTTATGTGTATGAGTGCTTTGCCTGCATGAATGCATGCACAGCCTGTGTGTGCCTGGAGACCACACAAGACAGCATCAGACAGTTGTGAGACACCATGTGAGTGCTGGGAACTAAACTCTGGTCCTCTGTAAGAGTAGCCAATACTCTTAACCACTCAGCCATCTCTTCAGCACCCAGCAACTCTTTTTAAGATGTGGGAGAGGGACAATGAGTGGGTTAGGCCCTCCATTAATATTCCTCAGCAGTTTGGGAAAGGCAGAAATGGGGATTTTTGCTGTTTTTCTTCCATTTTTTTCCCTTGTTCTTTCTCTCCCATCCATGCTTCTATTGCAGAGTCTGACTTATGGTTTCAGCAGGTCCCCAGAGCAGCCAAAATTCCTCTGGACCAACACTATTCATGAGATTTGACCAAACTATTGGTGATCACCTCCTATTGGTGATGACTTTCTGGCCCAGGTCAGCTGCCCATTCAGACCAGCTGGGTCATGTAAGCACCTTCTTCCTACAAAAGTAGTCTCTGCCAGCCCTGGAAGTCCCACACAGAGACACAGGACCCACATTATATCCTCCTCAGTTCCTTTAAGGGATGGGCCAGCTGCCCTGTGAGACATTCTGACTTGCTTCTGTAGGGTCCTGAGGTTGTCTGGGGTTCTGACACATGCTTGGCACCTAGAACTCTCACTCTGAGAGTGGAAGGCAATAGGTCACTCCTCCCTCCTCTTTCTGACAAACCACAGCTATCCTGCCTGCTTTCACAGCATGGCACAACCTCTTTAAAGGCACAATCAAAGGTATGCATGCAACCTGGCTGATGTTTACCTAAGGCTGCACATGTCTTCCTTCTACCTACATGACTATATAAGGTCCCTCACTCTGCTCCCCATGAAGCTCTCATATATGCAAAAGAGGCTCTCAGAACCTTAGGGGTCAGCCAATGGCGATATGGCCACCTAAGTCTAGGTAATGAGCCTCCACATACAAATGGGGCTGTCATACCTGTGCTGCTCTAACCAATGGGCTTTCTCTGATCTTCCTGGGTTCCAGGGATTCTTCCCCTTTCTCTATAAATGAGACCACCATTCCCTCCATAAACTTAGTTGCATCCACTGCCATGCCTTTCGAGAATTCTGTACTTCCAGCCGGCTCTCAGAGCCTCTGATTGAGGACCCATCTGGAAGCATAGACCCATGCCCAACCTCTTCTTCTCTGGAGCTGCACCACTGGCCATGGCTTTGTTGCTTCCGGTGATGAGAACACATGGAGAAATCCTGTGTGTGTGTGTTGTGTTTACATTAGATGGAGAACATGGTCCATTTGCTAAGGTCCATTTTGATAAGTGACAAATTCCAGCATGACAATGCATTACTTACAACCAATTAGGAGGGAGTTATCACCATGGAGTGCTCTATCTCATGTCCTGGGACAGAAGCCAACATGTAACCTTTATGAGCCTTTCCTTGTCTGCTTCAGTGGAGGGTGAAGAGGTTTAAATACAATTCTACAAAATACTTATTGCAAAGCCTGAAACTCTAGGATTATAATTAAGATTAGGGGACCAGGAATCAAGGTCACTTATGATACCCAGGTATCATTCAGTCTCTCCCACCCTTGACAGGATGAAGCAATTCAGGATGCCCTGGAGCATGTATGTGCAATGTGTGTGTACTCTGTGTACATGATGGGGCTTTTGGCATTCATAGCTTACAAGAGAGGTAAAAAGAAATACAGGGGCTGGAGAGATGACTCCATAGGTAAGAGCACAGAACCAGAGTTCAGTTCCCAGAACCCACATCATGCAGCACACAACACAACTACCTACAACTTCAATTCTAGAGGATCTGAGCTTTCTTCTGGCCTCTGCAAGCATGTACACACACACACACACACACACACACACACACACACACACACACACAGGAATGCACATACACAAACACATAGATAATTTTTAAAGGAAAAAATAAACACATATCTCTAAAATTTGATTAAATTTGTTCTTTGGCAATTTCATAAAAATACACGATGCATTCTTTACTCTGACTCTTGTCCTCTCTCACCACCCTCCCACTCTTGTCACACACCACCTTTTCCCTACAAGTCGTCTTCCATATTCGTGCCTTTTTGTTTAATGTTGTGGTCCTCTGATTTCAAAAAGTGCTCACTATGTCACAAGTTTGAGAATATCCATTTTATCTCAACACTAAAATAATTGTAAGTGGTCAACGAAAATGAAAATGAAGAGGTGAACTGGTAAGGACAGGACACAGGGTTGTTTCTCCATACCCACTTGAGTAATAACTCTAACTAATAACTCTGTCTCTAACTCTAATTCCAGAGGATTCAACACTGTCTTCTGTGGACACCAGGCATGCACATGGTACACATACATACACGCAGGCCAAACATTCATATGCATAAAATAAATGACTCTTTTAAAAGAAGATGAAACCACAAGCTAAAAAAATGAGATTTTTAAAAAAAATTATTTATCTTTGGGAGGGTATAGCTCGGTGACAAAGTGATTGTCTTGCATTGGAGAGGCACTGGGGTTCAGTTTATAGAATCACAGCAAAACACAAACAAGCAGTATAAAATGTCAGCTCTTAAACTGAGAGCAATTTTCTAGGTGAGTCATGTGTCTTAGTTACTTTTCTTTTACTGTGATAAGACAACACCGACATATTGAATAAAGAATTTTTCTGGGGTTCACAGTTCCAGAGGATTAGAATCTTTGACCATCGTGACTGGGAGTATGGCAGCAAGCAGGCAGAGATCTTGCGAAAGCAGTAGCTAAGAGTTCACATCTGATCTGCAGGCCCAAGGCAGATATATATAGAGAAAGACAGAGAGAGACAGAGAGAAAGAGAAAGAGAGAAAGAAGTCTCAAATCCCATCCCCAGTGGCACACCTCCTCCAGCATGACCAGGACTCTTAATCCTTGCCAAACAGATCCTCCAAATGGGGACCAAGCATTGAAATGTATGAGCCTACATTCTCATTCAAACCACCACAGCATGGATGTGAAAATCTTCCAAGATTCATACATTTCAGTACATAAAAGGATACTGTTTTCCAGCAAACAAATAGCCAAACACCAAACTGAAAACCATGTGCATGGTCCAAAGGACTGCAAAGCCTAAATTTAAATATATAAGGAAATGTCTTGAACTTCTAAAAGGACAAAGCAATCAGCATATTTGTGAAGAGACAGAAATAGACCTAGAAAAGCCTCAAATACTCGGGCTCAATTTATATTAAAAAACAAATGCAAACAATGCAATAAAATTATTCACATATGTGACTCATACACATTTAAATATGAGAGTATTCTACACTGTTGGCATAATTAAACTAATGCACTTTTTAATGCCATTGCTGGTTACCCAATCTGAACAAATTAGAAATGAATAGAATAAATATAATCTTGGATCCTGCAGACTTTTTGTTATGAATTTATTCTACAGACAAGCTCACAGAGCTATGCAAATCCATCTATATGCAGAGGGACCAACAGCTATCAATGTGGTTTGGGCTCCTCAGAAGAGAGGTGACCAGAAGCAAGGAAAGGTAAATGAGCTACAAGGTAGAGGCTTCATCTTGTGCTCCCAATGACCTCTAGGAGCTGAAAACATAGTTTGGATGACACCCAGGATGTGGGGTCCTGAATATTAGCTTCCTGTGTGAGCCGTGTCTCCTACGAAGGAATAGACTGACAACTTCAGACTGAAGCCCACCTTAAGAGATCAAGATACCAGAGATTGCTGCTTGACTGCAGGTGGAGCAAGAGGTTCCTATCCATAACAAAAAAATGCACTTTGGAATGTCCTCAGCTTTGGGCAGAATGTTAGGTAAGCCCTGGGGAGCTTTCAGAGAGGGTCAGGTGTGCTGAGTTTAAAACCAACACCTTGAGCAGTTGATTGACCGGTGTAGTCTTGCATTCCTATGCATAAAATTGATAAAATGGCATTCCTGTCTCCTTCAGGTTTTCACAACAAAGGAAGGAGTTAATAACAGTTTTTAAATCTTGACTGGCAAGAAATACAAGCCACAGAAATACTGTTTACTTAACTCCAGTTTCCATCCATCCTCTACAGGTGAGAAAACAGTCACAACACAAACCTGGGTGAAACTCATCAGGTCTCAGAATGAAAAGACAGATGTGGGAGATGGATTTATAGGTGAGGGTGGAGTGGGAGGGAGAGCTGGCAGGGGTGGGGGGTGAGAGTAGTCAGCATGTGTTTATACATGTATGAAAATGCTGAGAACAAAATTAAATAATTTTTTAAAGAAATTCTTAAAGAGAAAAAGAAAGGCAGACGAGAATGTCAAAATAGTTTTTTCAATATATTTGGGTAGCTAATAATTCACCAGGTTCAGAAACCTGGTTCTCACCCTTGGAAGCAAGCAAGACCTAAGAAGCATTGTAATCCAGTGAGGGCCCCATCCTCTACCCATTCTACCCCAGTCCTCAAGGCTTGACCAGGAATCTTCAGGATTCCAGTAGATGCTATGGCAGCGACTAACTCAACTCATCCTCAGCTGCACCTCTATCTGCTGTAGCTCCAGGATTCTGAAATGGTTTTGCAAACAGTCAGAAGTCAGGAAACCAAGTTAGCTTTGTGCAATCCCGGTGCACAGCTAGCTTCCCATAGCAAGAGGAATGCCCTGTTCTCTCCATCTCATTATTATGCCAGGGCTCCTTGATTCCTTGCTCTACTCTCAAGGAGTATTTAGCTTTATTCAAGATGTCGCTTTTATCAATGTGCTCACATGTTTTCAGTTTACTAGCCTTTTATTGCAGTTCTAATTATGCCTTTAGGGAAATTTCTTAAATATTTAGGTCAAAAGGTAAACACATTTTAAAAGTCTTGATACTTTCTCTAATGTAGCGTTCTTTAATCTTTGGATCTGTACTTTCTGGTGGCCTTGGCTTCTGCTCTCTATTCTTTTTCATCAAGTAAACATTATCTTTAAGTGATTGTTAATTTTGTGCAAATGTTCATGCATGTGTAAAGCTTGTACATAAGCTGGAGATCAGCCTCAGGTCTCTTCCTCAGTCTTCTCCATCTTGTTTGTTTAAGACAAGGTCACTTACTGGCCTGAAGCTCATCTATCCCATGAAGCTGAATGGCCAATGAGCCTTAAGAATCTGGGATCTCGCTGTCTCTACCATTCTCAGTGCTGGAATTGCAAGTACCACCATCATGCTAGATTTTTTAAAATATAGTTTCAGGATATCAGGCTCAGGTCCTCATGTTTGTGTAGAAAGCACATTACTAAGATATTCAGCCCTAAATAGTAATTAATTTTGATGGACAGAAAATGTGTCTCTATTTTAAAAAACAAAAAACAAGTCACTAGAATAATAGGAATTTCCATTATAACAAATCCTTCTGATTTGTGATCTTTGAAGAGAGGGAGGAAGGGAAGAAAAAGGTAGGGAAGGGATGTCCCTATGCTTAACTAGTTCATGGTCTTGTTGTGACGATAAAATGAGATCATATATTTTAAACGTTGAAGTGTGCTACGTAAATGTCAAGGAGGAAGAGAAATGGATGCCCTCACCCAACTTCTGCTGAGTGCCTATGAAGCCAATTAATTACAGAGGCTCTTGCCACCGCTTGACATTTCACAGCACTATAGATAATTCACATACATTGGCCTAAGAACCTGGGATTTTCTGGGAAATGAGACAAAAAAACAAAATGGTGATGACTTCCAGGAAGTCTTCTGTCCCTTGGAAAAGATCACTTGCCCCAAGTCTCTGAGAAGGCAGGTCCTAATCTTGTGTCTGAGTGCCAGAGATGGGTGGTTGCCTGAGGCTAGATGAGGGCTCAGCTTCTGATGTACATGACTGACCGCTGCTAGTTAGACCCTCACTCTTTTTGCTACATGGAACTTCAACCACAACCCAGAGCTCTTTGCTTCAGAAAACAAAACTGGCAAATTGGCTCTTTAAAGAAAATGTTTGAGGCTAAAAGTGGTATGTGCCTGAATTACATTTGCTTTTTTAACGTTTAAAGTCTACTTTTGTAGCCCTGAAGCCAAGACATATTGAATTTATTGATTATTGATGTCCCTGATCCACTGTACACTGCACACAAACACAGAGAGAGAGAGAGAGAGAGAGAGAGAGAGAGAGAGAGAGAGGGAGAAAAAGAGCCAACACCAGATTTTAGTTCTCAAAACAGATGGGCAAGCTTCCAGAGCCTCCCTCTAACACCCTTGCAGCTCTTTGAATACAGTCCATATTTCCCAACCACCTCAGAGTCTTTGTACTTGCACTGTTCCTGCTGGAGCCTTCATAATCACCTGCCCGGCTTCTTCATTTTCATCCATATTCAAACATCCTCCAATGTTCCCACACTACCAGATGTCACACTTATATGCTACTCCTGTCTGAGATCCCTCTCCAGATGTACACCTTTAGAGCACTTACATCAGCTCTGTGTACTTTCCTGTTTCTCATCTGTCCCTGTTTCTCAGGAGGAAAGCTAAATGATGATAAAATATCACCCCTACTAGTCTTACCCCTGTACTCTGTCAGTAGTCATTAAAGGGGCTGGCTGGGTAGAAGATCCTGTCTGTGTTAAAATGTCTATGGTAGGGCTGGGGAGATGGCTCCATTGGTCAAGTGTTTGCTGAGCTCAATCCCCAGAAACCATGTGTAAAAGCCAGGTACAGGGGAGTGCACTTATTGTAATCTCAGTACCAAGGAGGTAAAGACAGAAGGTTCCCTAGACAACCTATTCAAATCAACTAACCCCAGGTCTCAAAATATAAGGTGGACAGAACCTGAGGAATATCCACAAAGACTGACCTCTGACTTCCACATGTAGGCACATGCACATACATACATGTATCTGGATACACACATACATACAGCTACATCTGCACATGCATACACACACACACACACACACACACACACACACATGCACACACAGTCTATACAATCCTCTATTCATACATTAAAAGATCTGTGACTGTGTAGAAAGAGCAAAGATTTGAAATCACTTGGGATCTAGTCCTTATTACTCAGGACCCGGGGTAGCCAACTGCCTATCCTTTTGAGAATGGAAAGAAAGTGCAGGGCTGTTCTTGAATAAATAGTTGGAGGTGATTTAGACCAGAGCCACAATAGTAATACTGTAAACAATAAGGATCTCTATACAACGCTGCTATGCATCTCTGAGGTCCTGGGGCATTCACTTTGATTTGGTTTCTCTCTATTCTGAATGAACATTAACTTGATGCTAGCTCTGCTATCATTGATGACATCTCAACTAAAGCCCTCATTCTCTGACTATAGAGAAGAACACACATTGTGGGGAAGGGTGTCCAAGGCCCATGACTGTCCAACCTCAAAACCCTGGGCAAGTGATATAACTTCATAACTATGATGACAGGAGAAGATTCTCAAGGCTCCTGCATCTTGTCCAGAGCTGAGTGCAAATCATCTATTGACCATAGTGGACACTTCCCTATTGGAAGTTCTCAACTGTTAATTGTGTAAAGAAGTTTTGAAAGGTTTCTCACTTATAAAGTACCATTGCTTGTGTTGGGTAATGAGATAAATGCTTCCATTGCTACACAACTGCCTCATAACTTTTTACAGGTGTCTATTGGTAAAACTAAGTAAGTAACCACCACTCTTCTGGGCTTTGGGAAGAAGAACCTGTGTGACATCATCACACTTAGACTATTGGATAAATGCTACACATTCTGACCATTCTCCCATGGAATATAATGGTTATATTGAACCTGATCAGAGGAATCTTTGCAGCTGGCAAATCTCAATATGCCAGCTTTTAAAATAACACAGCAGCAATATTGTAGGTGAATATTCAGTGGGGCTAAGAAAGCCTGCAAATCCCCTTCATTGATTCAAGGAAGTAGGAGGAGAAAGGGGTTGGACCCTAGAGCCAAGGTCTGGGTTCATTTCTTTCTATTGCAGCATCTAAGTTCTCCCCTCAAACATATCTCAGAGGTGATAGGTGACATTCTTATTTAGAAGTGAGCAAACAAAGTCTCTTTGATATTAAATAGCTCTTCCACAATCACCAATCTTATATGATTTCAAAGCCTAACCTCAGCTCAGATGTGACAAACATGATATAAAACTAGTCCCTTTCACTGACAAATATTTATTAAGTGTTTCTTGGATGCTGATTGCTAGGTACAACTGAAATTATAAATACTTGTAACACAAAGTTGCTGGGTGGCCAATGAAGTAAGGGAGTAAAGTAATTGACACATTGTACAGACAGAAAACAACCACAGAGATAGAAATGATAAGAGTATAGAAAACTATGGAGGAAGATAGAGACTTGCTCATGGGCATAGATGGGACTTAGGAATGCACTTGATCATGGAAATCAGTGAAACTCTGAATGTGAATGTAAAGGGTATTAGGATAGAAGCACAATATAGACCTAGGTGTGAAAAATACTCATGACTTTGAGCCAGCTAGGCTGAGAGGTACTACTTTAGATTGAGAAATAATGAAAGTTTGTGTTAACAGTAATGCGAAAAGAAGAACTGAGATCAGAATTCAGTATTTATGGAATCTCATTACATGCAGTTCAATGATTACACTGTAGTTGGCAGTAGAGTGCCATGCCAGCAAGGAAGAGATGATTTCCATTAACCACCCCAGAAAGGTCAAGGGTGCTGAATGAGATGAATGGTTACCTATTTACTAGTCCTTTTGCTGTCCCTAGGGTACTTAAAGGAGAGTCTTTATGGAAAGACCCACTTACCTAAAAGTATTGTGAGATGTATAAAGAATACATAATATGCAAAGCCTACACTTACCCAAGTTGTTGAAAAACACCCACACCCTGTGTTACAATTCTGTTACACATTAAAATGGAATGAGTGAATCTCATTTTAATTCAGGTGAAGCAGTAGAAATTAGGGGTCCATGAACCTCTTGGAGTCTGGTCCTATTTTGTAAACAGACAAACTGAAGCCCATCAACAGAGAATTACTTCTTCAAAGTCATATCTACCTATTTGAGAAAGATACTAGTTCTGCTTGCACTCTGGAGTTCCTTCATCCATCAACTTTTATCTGCAAAAAAAAAAGAGGGGGCATCCATCATTTTTAAATTAATTTTAATTAAAAAACAAAACCATGGTTCTGCCCACATTTCATATCAAAAACACATTTTCAAATTTACTAATTCTAAACTCCTTACTTTAATGCAAACTCTTTTCAAGTAAAAATAGCCAAGAAATACAGGTTGCTACATTTAGAGATGTGTGGGAGAACTCTGTGTGTTGTTGCTTTTGTTTGGTTTTGCTTTCAATTACAACTCAGAAAATAATCTTCCCCAACTCAGAGATGAACCAAGAATGCATTAGGATTGGAAGAGTCAACACAACAGGTAAGCCAAAAGTGAACTTTGATAGCACCCTTATTTTAGAGAAATGGGACACACCCCTAGTTATGTCAAAATAAGCACAGCCATTAATATCACACATGTTAATAAAAACACTGGAAACGCCACAGGAAAAAGTTTATGATGTGTTTTCTTAAACCCTGGTATGTTGATGGCTGTTCAGTAATTCCAAGAGCTGGGACCTTGAAGGCACCATTAGCAAAATCCAACATAAGCAGTACCATTCACATGGAGTGCAATGGCATGGGTGGACCCGGGAGAGACATTTTAAAAACAAATGAAAAAGCACACATAAAAGCAGCGAGTGTTTCTTCGTGCCAGATCCCAAAAAGTAAACCTTGCAAGGAAGAAAATACATATATGTGTATGTGTGTGTGTGTTGGGGGGTGATTGTATATTATTTACTGCCCCCAATATGCTGACACAAGCCATCGAGTTATGAAAAGCAATAGAGAAAGAGCTGCAGAATTTATTATGCCGGCATGCATCTGCTGTTACAAATTATATGACCCAGAGCAGGGCAGGTCCCTCTCTCGGCCTCATTTCCACAACTATTAAAGAGATTGAGCCCTGTGATCACTGTGGCCTTTCTTTGAATATTTTTTCTGACCCCAGGGCTATATTTAGAATTCTTGAAGAATGAAATTAGCCACATTGAAAGACTTGCTACTTTGACCTAGAAATGTTCCTCAGTCTGTCCTTTGTTTTTCCATTAGAGAAGACATATAAATAAAAATGAAAGGAACTACTGTTGTTTTTCCAGGCTTGTGCAGTTTGTGTGTAATGAGGGAAATGGTTATCAGGAAAAGAGGAGCAGCTCCCTTGAAAAGGAAGGAAATCTGCACTTTCCCTCCCTCTAGTGGGAATGGAGTGAACTGTTGCTCAGTGGGTTCAGTCACTCTTTAGATCAGTCACAAGCAGAAAGGAAGGCAAAAAGAAACTGCAGATGGGGTTTGAGCCAAGCACTGAAGGGCTTCGACACATAGTGCTTACTTAAGGAGCGAGCTCCAGACTCAAAATGAATTGCTGCAAAGGAGACTTAGGCCGATGCACGGTCTTCAAATACAACTCACTCACAGGGCCGAAGGAGATGGTTTGTATTTAGTTTATGCCCTTCTGTGTCTTAAAATCAGTTCCTGTATGTAAATCGCAGAGCACATGAGTGAGGTCCACAGGTTAATAGTGGCTGCACAGAACCTAGCACTCTGGGAAACAAGAGTGAACCCATCAGAATGTTGTGCCAGGAGATGCAAGTTTCAACTCAGTTCTCCATGCATACATCTGTATAGCCTAGGTTCTTCTGAGTCTACCTCTCTAGGACCTTAGCTGAGACCCAAACCGATTTATTCACCTTGCATGGGTTTATCTCACAAAACAACACTCATTACAGGAGCACCATAGTGAGAAAGGCTGTTACCAACCTGAGCATGTGTCTGCTTCCCCACTTGGTTGTCTGCTCCTTGCAGTTTGAAGGGATGTTGCTCAAGATTTTGTACCTGTTGCTGAACCTAGTGCCGGGACCCTTGGAGTTGGGGGTGAGCTGGTGCAAAGTCAAGGACACAGACTCCTGGAGTCAGGTCAGTGGCAAAGGCAGACTTCTTCCAGGAAGATGGAATCCTTTTAAACCCTCGCCCAATGTCCCATTGGATCCTGGACTGCAGGCTGATGTTGTGGCTTTTTTGCGTTGGCTTGCGTCTTGCCATGTCATCTGTCTCTGGGCCCCTCAGCAGGTTTTCAGGTCTCCTCAAACAGGGAGGCTTAACTGTGCATGCCTCAACAGCCAGCTTATGCCCAGGCCTGTTCCGGGCAGGCCCTAAGTGGGAACCCAGCCACGCATGCACGCAATGTGTGCACTGTCTGATAAACTGAGTATGAGCACCATTTGACAAGCCTACAAGCCGCGTATGTGTGTGTTTGGCAGGCCTCGAATACACACACGCTGTGGCAGGCATGTTTCCTGTCACAAGGGGATAAGAAAGGGGTGGCAGCAGAGTGAGGAACACAGTAACATCAGGACTCAATGTCATTCATATTCAGATGTCTGGTAATTGCCATGCTGGAAAACTTGTATTCATTTATTCAATCATTAATTCATTCATTTTCATTCATTCATTTTGAGGCAGTCTTGTGTAAAGAGGACTGGCATAGAACTTGCTATGTAATCAGAATTACCTTTGTAAGATGCTTGTCTCAAAACCTAGTAATGTGTGTCAACTGCTTGTGATTAAGGGGTGCGATGATGCTATATTATGAAAATATCTCTTATATTCTAAGAGATTGGAAATTATCCTAGAACCTCACAGCCAGAGTTAATCATACACTTTGTGGTTACTTAATAATTAAGACTGTTATATTACTGTTTACTCACCCTGATTCCTTTCACCTGCCTTTATGAAAACAATGTAACAAGTGAAGTTGGTTGTTACATTTTGAAGGCAGAAGTTCTCAGTTGAGAAACTTTGTCCCCTTGGTGAGACTTCCAAGTTTAAAATAAAAATTAAAAAAAAAAATCAAGAAAGTGCCAACATCGTGTTGGGGGCTGTACAATCATCCAAAAGAAACCAAATGAGAAAATTGAAGTCCTCAAGGAAACTTTCTTTCTGAGCTTCCCCTGGCTGGACTTCTGGTTTCTCTTTCCCACTGCTGGGAAAGGAAATTTTATACCACAGGGAAAACAATGGTAACCTCTGTTGGGAATGGTTTACTGTCTAGTTATCCTTGAAGACACATGATTTTACACATAGGCTGTGTGGTGCTTAGTTTTATGTCAAACTGACACTGTTAGAGTCATTTGGGAAGAGGGAATCTCCATTGAAAAATGCCTTCACCAGTAGACCTATGATGCATTTTTTGATTGATGATTGATGTGGGAGGGCCTAGATCACCGTGGGTGGTGCCACCCCTGAGCAGGTAGTCCTGGAAGTGTATAAGAAAGCAGGCTGAACAAGCCATGGGGAGCAAGGCAGTAAGCTGTGTTCTTCCACTGTCTCTGTTTCAATTCCTCCCTCCAATTCCCTCCCTTCAGTTCCTGACCTAATTTCCCTTCGTGATGGATATGTAAGGTTTTCTTGTAAATGACATCAAGACATTATAGAACCCCAAAAAGATGGAAAAGAATATGACATAGAGAATAAAAGTAACAAATTATTTCAACCAGAAGTGTGTTTACATCTTGCCTTTCCTACTTCTACACAGAGATTGCAAGAGATTGAGGAAATCAATGTCATATTTATGATGAAAATAAATGCTTAAGTAATACTGGCATAAATTGAGAGACCCCACTAGGAAGATAAGAACATATATTTTGGACTCTTTTGAACAACAACCTTTTATATTCACAGTGTAAAATGGGGAAGATAAAAGTCAGTTTTAAGAAGGACCGACCATTTCTCAAAGCTAAGCTTTCTCTTACATCACCTCTTCTCACAAGTACCTAGCACATGACAAATAGCATTTCATTATATAGTTACTTTGTGAATTATAAAATTAGAAGCAGCTGAGAGGTCTGGTATATAAACTATATACAAACTATATACAAACTGCATACTCACTATACAGTAAATGAATGCATTAGATATATGTTTAAAAAAAAAAGGAAGACAATTTGTTGTACGGTAAAGAGTAACACCCAAAATGAGAGCCTGCTTTACACAATGAAATGTGTGTGGTTCTCCCATTGAGTTCAAGAGTAAGCAGTCTTGGCTGGTAGATGCACTCTTTTATTTCAACAGTAACTTACCTCTTCCAGTTCTGACTGTGCTCCAGCCAGCAGAAGATAGAAAAGCACTGAGGATGACTCTGTACAAACAAAAGTCTTGAAACTGTATTATCAATATCTGTCTGTCATACCCAACCAGCAGATCATGTTCTAATGCTCACAGAGTTGAGATTTGAGTGTATGCGATTGTTTTTAGAAGGAGGCTGTGCATCCAAGACTGTGAAAGGTATATCAGTTATTTTTCCCGTTGCTGTGACAAAATGCCTAACAAGAGAAACTTAACAATGAATACATTAATCTCAGCTCACAGTTGAAGATCTACAGTCTGTCTTGGTGGGAAGGCACACGGTAGGAGAGTGAGGTCACATCACACCTGCAGTCAGGAAGCATAGGCAATGTTTGCTTGTGAAGTTCATTTTCTCCTTTCCACCCAGCACGGGGACCCAATTCCATGGAATCATGCCACCATCCTTAAGATGTAGGCCTTCTTGCTTCAGATCATTCACTCACCGATATGGCCAGAGATCTGTATCCTGCATACAGATTATAGATCAGCAGTTCTCAACCTGTGAGTCACAACCCCTTTGGAGGATGAATGACTCTTTCACAGGGGTTGCCTGAGACCATCTGCATATCAGATATTTACATTATGATTCATAACAGTAGCAAAATTACAGGAATGAAGTAGCAATGAAAATAATTTTATGGTTGGGGGGTGGTCACCACAAAATGAGGAACTGTATTAAAGGGTGGCAGTGTTGGGAAGGTTGTGAACCACTGTGCTTGATCCTGTTGAGTTGGCAAGCTTTATTAACCATCACAACAAGCAAGTGTTTGCATATGAATGTGAGGGAACAAGCAGTGCTGACCTTTCAGGGAAATGGCTGTCACATTACAGAGAACCTGAATGCTATTTATCAGCTTTAAGAATATGTTCTACAGAAGCCAACAATGTATCTATATGCATAGACATATTATTTATAAGTTATACAGAGTCCCAAAAGTGAAAAATATTGAGATGCTAATACTGAATTTTATCATGTTAGGTACATGAAACCTATGAAAATTATATCCCATCTATTTTGCCTACCCTTAATCTGCAAAGAAAGATCTTGTCACTCAGCCCAGCCATACCAATCCTGCTGTTCACTTCTCTTCAGGATCTCCTCCTGGCTATTGTCAACTCTGAACACATCAAAGACAGAAGGAGAAAGAGACCATATTCACTTGACATGCCTCATGTGCCTTCTGTCAGACCCAGCCAGCCAGACACATCTAAGTGTATGAGAAACTCAGAACCAAACACTGTGGCCTTAGCAGCCATGTGCCGAGCTGAACTTCCATTATTAAGAAAGAACTCACAGAATAAAAACATGGTTCACCTTGCAGTGAGCTGAGCCAAGCATCTTGGCATTGGTAGAGCCACTGAGTTATTTAATGTAAATCATCTACTTACCAGATGTACAGAGAATAGAATTTTTAAAATCTGATATTATGAGAAAACAATGTTTTAAGCAAACTCTTGCCACCAAAGCCCATTAACCACAAATTCCACTTAGCCACAAACTCACACCCTCTGTCTTCTCATGTATGTAAAAACCATAGACTACGGAAAGATGAACCTGCAGGGTAATGTTCAAACAAATGTGTCATACAGCTATGAATGTAGATTGAGTTAAGAAAATCACAGCAAGTTTATTCACTGGCAGGTTTTAGGAAGAGTGCACTAAGACAACTTTCTTGGTCTTTGACTCAAGAGTCTCAGAAAGGCTTGAACAAAACCCTTCAGGGAAGTAGCTGCCACATTACAAAGAACACTAATGCTATTATCAGCTTTAAAAATATGTTTTACAGAAGCCAACAATGTATTTAGATACATAGATACATTGTTTATAAGTTATACATAGTTCCAAATGTGAAAAATATTGAGATGTTAATACTGAATTTTCTTATATAATTTAAGATTCAGGGTACACCTGATAAGGCTTTACATGTAATTACTTGGGAATTAATTCTTAAAAATAGGACACAAAATCGAATTGATAAAGTAAGGCATCCACATTAGAACTGGAATGTTAACTAATAATCTGGTCCAACCACCTCCTTATGACCAAAAATTACTTAACCACTTTTATTGTTTAATTGTTTATTCATGCTTATTTTCTGCTTATATTTTTATTTTTATGGTACTGGGGATGAAACTCAGGGCCTGAACTGGGAAATGGAACATTAAGGACAGTGTTCTACTATGGAGTTTTACTCTCAGCCCTCTTTGTAATTTCTATGACGAAGCAAGGTCTCTCTACATTACCCAGGCTAGGCCCAAACTCACTTTTTAGCTCAGGAAGGCCTTGAAATTTCAATTTCCCTTTCTTGGCCTCCCAAGTAGGTGTTATTACAGGGTTATGGCTCCAGGCCCACCAACTGTCTCCATTTATACCAATGTGTTGACGCTACTAATGTTAAATGATTCAGTCAAGGCTACAGAACCACCAGGCTTCTTTTCCATGGTACTTTTCTCTATCCAGAGAGCCCTCAAAGCTGACTTCACGTGCAATCAGAAGACATTCAAAGTGCAAGATAATTTACTATGAAATCTCGTTCTGGAATCCATGGTGCTTATTGAGATAAATTAAATTTGTGTAATGAAAATACACAGCAAATGCTGCATGTAGCTCCTTGGCCTCAGTTTTGATTAGTGACTCAAAGCTCCTACACTGAGGAAACACATGATGTAAACATCAATATAAACAAATGCTTTGCGTAAGTGAAATGTACACAGCTCCATGCAGACTGTTCATTACACTCAGAACCAGATTTCAGAGGCAAGAAATGGAATACAAACAAGCAAAGGAGAACGAGAGGGGGTTGGTGTGCTTAGGTGTGTTTAGGGGGACACATCTATTCAACTCTGAGGTTCTCACTCAGGGTGTTGTCCAAAGTGTTCTTCGAGCCTCTGAAGCAAAAATCAATGGCTTCTTTGCCAATGTCCCCACCAATAAATGGCTGCAAGGGAACATCCTTGGATAAGCAGGCTCTGTGACAATGCTTAGTTATAGAATTTGGGGTGAAAGGAGGTGAGACTAGCCCATCACAATTGGTCAATGTGGGCCACATCTGACATCTTCTGCTTCCAGGTGTGGGAAGACCTCTAATGGGCTCACCATTGGATCAGAAGATCTTCATAGGTGTTAAAATATATTCCAAGAAGATGGTACATGGCCAGGCAGGAAAGAATCAGCAGCTGTTGGCTGGGTTGGTTGGTCAAAAGTGAAGCAAAAATGCCCATTCTCTAGTTTTCTCCTCTCAGTATGCTCCCACTACCTAAATTTAAGAAGCTATGTGATAAGCACTGGTTTTAAGAGCATCCCACAACTTCTCTTCTGGCATAATGAGGCACCTGGTCAGAGGAACTACAATTAACGGCCAATGGTCTGGATCAGCTGTAAAACTTTCTTCAGGACCGTCTCTTTCGAGGGGCTGGCATCGACCAGGTGGCAACTTGGGTTCTCCATACGCTGGTATGTCATTTCCACCCTGGAGAAAGAGAGAAGGGGAGAAGTCAGCCTCCTTTTCCACCCAGAAGAAACTTCCTTACCTTGTTACTGCAACCTGGAGCAAAGCCCCATCTAACTGACCTTGGTGGCCAGCACTGCCCCTAAAACAGTTCCAATGTAGTTTGTTCAATGAAGGATGAGTCAGCACTGATGTTTAATAGCTGACAACCTATTATTGCCTGCCAATTATATATCCTGGTCTATTCTTCTCAGTTTATTCTCAGAGTGAACTAGAAGGTACATCCTCATCCTCATGGCAAAGAAGGCAGCTGAGGCCCAGTCTGCATCCCCAGTGATCATCCTAGAGTCAGAATCCCATACACAGATACCACTTTCATCTGAGAGTCTCCTAACTCTTCCCAGGAATCTATATGTCCCTTCTCTGTTAGGGAGTCACTGTTTCCCTTCCCTGCCAGTTTCCCTGACACATTCATACATAGTGTTTAGAACTGAACCCAGAGCCAGAACCAGGCCACAAGTTTCACCACATTAAATAAAACAAGTAGCTTCCTGAACATGGGATCTTTTATTTATTTGAGGTGGGGGGACACTAGGAGGGTGTATGCCTAACTGTGTCTGCAGGTATAACAGCTTATGTGTGTGCGCATGGAGACTGCAGATTATCTACCTTGGTCTCTCGTTAAACCAGGAGCTCACAGATCGGGCTAGGCTGGCTGGCTCACATGCTGTTAGGATTTGCTTGTCTCCTAACACCCTCCCTCACTGATGCTGTGTTTATAAATATTCATCATTGCTCTCGGCTTTTGTGCGGATGCTGGGGATCCAGATTCTGGTCCTCATGCTTGCACAGCAAGCACTTTACCCAGAGAGCCAATCTCTCCAGCCAACACAGTATCTTAAATAAATAGAAGCTGCTGCCTTTATTCTGCATATTAGGCATACCTTTGTTTTGACAGTGCTTCCTTAGTTTCTTTGTCCGTCATTGTGGCTCTGGTGCTTAAGCCACCACTCTAAGTGTGAGTCACACTCAGCCATGAGGTAGTAAGACCTCCTGGCTCTCCTGTAATTGTGCTCAGAAGTTCCTCATCACAACAAGCAGTCTTCTCTCATCTGGGTCAGGAAGATCTTGGGCTTCTAGCCCAGTTTGACTACTCAGTACTGATGGAAAAGAAGCAAAGGACCAAATCCTTTGAGCCTTGGTCCTGTAACTGTTAGAATATAGGAAATGCTTTGATTGTGAGGCTACCATAGGCTTATAAGACACTGAAAGAAATTGCCTATTACATTAGGACTGACTGGGGAAATTAGGCAGAGACACTTTAGGTCTGTTTATTTAATGGTTGGTTGCTGTGTCTGTTGTACACTTTTATGTGTGTGTATGTGCAGGTACATGTTCATCTGTGTGCCTATGCATCCAGATGCCAGAGATATCTTCCTTGATTACTCTCAACATTTTGTTAGAAATGCTTTCTCACTGCACCTGGAGCTCGCTGATTCAGCTCATTCCATGGATCCCCATATCGCTGCTTCAGGAACACTAACATGTCAGCTGGTGTTGTGGTACCCATATTTTTTTTTCTTTAATATGGATGCTGAAGATCAAATCCAGGTCTTCTTGCTTGTACAGAAAGCATGATACTGACTGATTATATCCCCAACCCATATGCTTTAAGTCTCAATGCCCCATCATTTCTGGCATAGAAACTCCATTGTTTTCAAGTGGCAATGCTGAAGCCAGATGGTAACAAACACAGTGACAGGGGCTGGGGTGACTTAGGGACATTGCCTCTTGCCCTTGAAATGCAAGAGCCTTCACTCCATATCCTAAAGCAGTTCTGATCCTGGCTCCAGGCCTACAGGAACTTCCACCATTCATATCACCCTGGGATACTTACTTCTGACGAAACACACTGTTGGCCTCAAGTTTGGCCTCTTCTTTGGTCTTCTCCAGACCCCGGCTCTCCAGTCTCCTCACTCTCTCCTCAGAACTCACAGTGAGCAACAGGACCATGTCAGGCTTCAGCAGGTCTCTTGGCCACTGGTACACAGGGTGATGGGCAGGGGGGTAGGTACTGCAGGCCCCCACTCACCTCAGTGGCTATGGCATAGGTGGCTGTGCTATGCCAGTACCTGGGAAACAAGGCAGCAATTAGCTCTTGTCTCTGGAAGAAGCCAAGATGCCATTTGAGGATGACCAAACCAGGCCTGTAACTGTTAAAATATAGGAAATACTTTCTTTGTGAGGATGCCATAAGCTTACAAGGCACTGAAAGGAAATGCTCATTACATTAGGACTGACTGGGGAAATTGAGGCAGGCTGGTTCTGCTGATGTCTTCTTAGCATCATACAAATGATGTACACATTTTTGAATGTGTTTTTTAAATGTGTAAACCATAAAAAAAATCACAGTCAACAACAGGAGTAATAGGCAGGCTGGTCATAAAATCATATATTTGATTAAAATTACCATATACCATGATTACAGATGTCAAAGCTTTCGGGCCCTCCAGTACACTAACTTCTATGTGATAGTGAGGTAGGGATGACAGACAGACCTGCTTGCCAGTGCCTTTGTATTTAATGCTGTGGCCCAAGCTAATGAAATCTTGTAGGCCTGGGCTGTTCCCATACTGTGCCAACCTCAATTTACCCCCAAAATCCATGTTCAGAGAATGGAGGCTAGGAGACCCCTCCTCCCTTCACAAATGTCTAGTTGTCTGACCGTGTAGTGGTAATTACACAGTTAGGAGACCAAGCTGGACAGCTCTGGAAAAGATAGTATGGACATAAATGGAAAAGAACCCAGCCTGCAATTTTTAGAAGCCCCATAGCTGTTCACCATCCACAGGAAAAGAGTCTGTCTCCTTGTGAGGCATGGAACTTCCTCCTAGCTTGGACCATGCATCATCTTCACACCTTGTCTCCTGGCAAGGGTGATACCCTCAACTAGCAAAGTACCTCCTCTGCCTTAACAGCCCTGCTCCTGTGAAGGCCCCGTACAGAATCCGTTTTCCTCCTCTAGCTTCCCATACCCTGGGGGAGACTCTACTGAGGAACTTCTCACTGGGGACCACAACTATTGTTTCAAGTGTGAGATCCTATCTTTTCCAGGCACAATGTATTCCTTGAGTAGAAAATGCTTCTTAGACACCTCTGTATTCCCTAATGTGAAAACTATAAAACCAGCACATAGTAGGTGTGCAATAAGTGAGTGTTCCTTATGTCTATTAATGAATGGCATTTATTAGTATTCAATAAATAATGCTCCTAATGGCTCTTGATGTGTGCATGCATATATCAATGGATAATATTTACTAACATAAATAAGTATGTATTACTAAACAGGGACTCAACTTGGTCCTAGCAAATCAAGTCCAGCCAGTGTCACCAAAACCAATGGTGAACAGCAGAAAAGGGGTTCCTGTCACTATAGTCACACCAGGAAGACAGAGGGGACCTGTATTCTTAGCTTTGTTCTTGGGGACACTGACCTGTATGCCAAGATTAAGTAGGGAAAGTGTAAAATGTTGGGATATAAGATAAACACATAGCTAGTCAGTCTTGGTCTAGACGTAGCCTGGACGATCCTAAACTCAGGATCAGTAAGGAGAGATTTAGTCCCCATGAAAAAAACTGCTGTTGTCTAGAGGGTAGACACAACCCTTATCAGAAGATGCTCATTGATGATATAGAATCAAAGGTGACCTCAGGAGAAAATGACTCAGAGCAAAGACCAAGACACCAAGCATTATCTTTTCTTTTTAGTATTTATGGACATTTGGGAGCTTCTGCAGACATAAATGCAAAGTGTTGTTAGTGAAAGCTTCTTCCAAGCCCTCAGATTCTTGCCCTGCTCAGTCAATATTCTAATTTAAAGTGAATAAATGTAAAACTTCATATCTGACATCAAAAGAGAATCACCTATAATAAGTACTTATCATATAAACTGAAGTTCCCAGGAAAAAGAAAGTTGTTCCTAGGTTTGAAGATTCTCCAAGGATGACTGACAGCTTGGACTCTGCGATCATAAAAACTTCCATTATCCTATACATCTTCACGTTTCAGTTCTTTAATTTTCTATTCTTTGGGAACTTCTTGTCAGAGGGCAAAGGGCACAGTGGGGTCAGCACGATAGGCCCACTGCATTAGCTTAGAGGTCATCATTGATTATGATAATAAGAGGAATAATGTCTGTTTGTTATGAAACAACGTTTTAAGATCCATGTTCCTTATTAATAAATTGCAGAGATCCAGACTTACCCAAGGAACTATTTCCAGATATTACTATAAAATATCAGGATGTGGTTGGTGTAGGTAGTCAATAATTCATAGACATTATTCCTCTTGTAATCATAATACATGTTCACAATTGAGCACTTGAATATATATGCAGGGAGAGAAAAAAAAGAGAAAAAGAGAGAGAGAGAGAATGAGAGAGAGAGGTGCATTAAGGAGAAGTCATCTTGCTACCCACCTGTCTACAATAACAGGAAATGTGGCTGATATTTTAGCGATTTCAGAAGCCACGAGGTAATTGCCCAAAGAGTAAAATGCTCTTCGAATGATAGTGGGTTCATCATCAAAGATTTTCCTCCACTGGCTGATGCAAGGGGGTGGTGATTGTAAGAGCACAGCCTTGAGAGAATCTGACACTGACTGGGTCACTGTGGTTTTGCCTATAGGTCATAAACAAAACACAACACTTGTTAGCTGAAGCTCCCACCACTCTCCCAAAGGTTAGCATTAACCTATTAACCAAGGAAGAATAAAGGTCAGGGTGATTAAATGATGTGCCAGATTGTATAGGTGAGCAAACCTTGAAAAGAAAGCCAGTAAGCAGCATGCTTCCAGTGGCCTCTGCTTAAGTTCCTAGTTCCACATCCCTACTTGAGAGTCCCTGCCCTGACTCCCCTTCATGATGGATTGTAAACTGTCAGATGCAATAAACCTTTGCCTCCCTGAGTTGCTTTTGGTCATGGTGTTTATGTCTGAACAGAAAGCTAAGACTGTAGGCCCTGCCCACTCCAGCAGATAGTTCCCCAGCTCCACCCCAAGCCACAGCCACTGTGAGCCTCTCGGTTATCTGCAGCGCCTGGCTCCCGCACTGTTGACCGACTTGCCCCAGCCACCCCAGCCACCTCAGATGTTGCCCCACACTAGTCACTGCCACTGCTGGTCACTTCACGGCTAGAGATGGTCATCTAAGCCCCAAGCAGACATGGGACAACAGTGTGGGACAGACCATCTCCAGAACCCTGAAATCTCAGGACTCCAACCTCCTAGACACTGTGTTCTTTCCCTCAGAAAGGAATAAGCACCCTGCCCCTCCATAAGTTCTTTAAGTGTACCTGAAGTTAGTAAAGTTCAAAGTTTAAGTTGTTCATTTACCTCAGAATTAGAGTTTATTTTACAGGACCTAAAGTCAGGTCAAGCCACAGGTAGCTGGGTCCCTCTCCTCAGATTATTCAAAACCCATCAACCTCTAAGCACAAACCCTTTCCAGACCCAAAGGCAGGAAAGTTGACATTTCAGGGTGAAAAATTTGGGCTCATATCTGCCAATTCACCAAGCAGCCTGAAAACCTACCAATCCCTAACTCAGAAAACTTACCCAGCATGTGTGAAATCCCTAGGTTCAATCACCAGGACTCTGTTCCTAGTTTGCTGTGTGTAGCTCTGGTAAAGCCCTGACTAAAACCATCATCAAGAAGAATTAGTTTATTTCATCTTACAACTCCAGGGTCATACTCCATCACCAAGGGAAGACAGGGCAGGAACTCAAGGCATGGACCTGGGGGCAGGAACTAAAGCAGAGAAAATGGAGGAATTCTGCTGACTGGCCTACTCCTCATGGGTTGCTTAGCCTACTTTCTATACAGCTCAGGACCACCTTCCCTAGGTGGCATCACCTATAGTGGACTGGGCCCACTCACATCAATCATCAATCAAGAAAAAAAATGTTTCCATTAACTTTCCTACAGGCCAATTTGAGGTTTCCTCTAATTTGACCCTAATTTGTGTCAAGTTGAAAACAAAACAAAACAAACCCTAATCAAGACAACCACCAAAACAAAAGAGTAAGACAACAGTCTGCATCCATCCAAGTAACACAGGAGAATCCTGAAGATAATAACATCCTCCACCATCAGCCTTCTCCTGGTCTTAAATGTGTCTATTACAGTATTAACACATCTCTATACCCTGACCCATCTTGAGCAGCTCAGGAAGCTTCCATTGCCTCCTCTCACCACTTGCTCTAACAGGGACCTCTGCATGGCCTCTGGATCCTGGACATAAACTGTTGCTAAAGTACCGCACTTCTGCCCAGCCATTGCTTCTGCCTTTCTTGTTTTCATCACCCATTGTGCTCTTATTTGTTCTTAGAATACAGCTTGGGTATCCCCTTGTGTCTCCTCTAGAGGTATCAGCAGAGCAAGGACCCACTGACAGCTCCATTAACTCTTCTTTGTGACCCAGAGTCAGCCAGGTATAGCACATTTGCCTTCAGAGGCTCAGAAGGCTCTGTATGGCATTCAGAATTGCAAGAACTACCTCCTGCAACCGTTCAGTGCATGACATCAACAATAACTACAAAGCAGTGTTAACTTACCAGTGGCATCCAGTCCTTCAATGGCAATGACCTGGAACTTTCCTTTCTGGATCTCCTTTGGGCACTGGTCAACTAGGTCGAGCACTGCCCGGGCTTCGGGAATAAAGGATGTGCACTTTAACGGGAAAAAATTTGTGCATGAATGGGGAGGCACTGGGCTTCTGAGAACCTTCTCTACTTTGAAAAAGATAGCACTTCTCAATGCTAAAGAGGCCTATTCCAAATTGAACATGATGCTTGGCACATGGGTTCTTAGTATTTAGAGGCTGAAACAGTTCAAAAAAGGTTGTAACTGTCTGGGTTACACAACCTCAATCCTTCGCTGGCCAGTTTACCATATATAAAGGGACAAGTAGACACATAATTCCAACCACAGCCACAGTGGAACTACAGGCCTCACTGGAAACAGGAGGTCATAGATATGAGAGCGGCCAGTAGACAGAACCAGGTAAGTGCATATGCCCCTCCCCCATCCTCCTAACAGCCCGAAAGGCTGAGAAATGTTCCTGAAGCCGGTCCAGCAATATCTGCGAGAATCTGAAGTTCCTCACTGTTCATCACTACACTCCCACACCCCTAGGACCTTCATCGGAGGCCCACTCTCATTCACTGGTACTACCATTCACTGGTACTCTCATTCACTGCTTACTACCAGCAAGGCAAACTCCCAAGAGCTTTCTAAATATTAGGCTGGCCAATCTGTACGAATGCTTCTGTTACCACCTATGAATTGAGGAAACTGAGGCCGAATGCTAGAGAGAGAACCTTCAAGTACCTAACTGATAAACGCCAGGAACAGGAACATCTTACTACTGGCTGACCACAGGCTTTTCACCACCCTCTAGCCTCGCCCAACAGATTGTAAAATAATGTCAGCTTAATAGACTAATAGCCTCTATCTGCCTGCCTCAGGCACCGCTTGTGGCCTAACACAACTTTTTTTTTTTTTTTTTTTAATTTCCTGGAAAATCTACTAGGAACACCCTGTCCTCTATCACAGGAGCATTTACAGGTGGTGGGGGAAGATAGAGGCAAAAACGCTTGAATAGTTGAAGGACCGCATATGGTCTACAAAAAATCAGTTGAATAGTTACCTTCTTACACCCTCTAACCATGTAGTATCTTCTGTGTCCCAAGATCCAACGTAGGTAGCAAATGCCCCGCAAATTGTGCCTTTATCTAGGGGACTCTGTACTCCCCCTGCAGGACTTTGAGAATGTGTTCCCAGCAAGCATTGCTCAGCCAGGTGTTAGATGAGGCACTAGACTGACAGAAACCTGCACAGGAAATACTGAAGGGACCATCAGTGTCTGACAGCTGCCTAAACCAGCTGACTCATGAACAAAAAATAAACCAGGCAGAGAACACTTGATTGGCCAGCCAGGGCAGAAGCCCCTGCTTCCCGCAGTCACTAAGGGGAAAGAACTCTTACCTCCTCCAACACCGCCCGCGCAGCATCCCGATCTTGGAACACCGCAGAGTTGAGTAGATCTGGCAGCAAGGGGTGCAGCTGAGGCGCCGGGGCCGGCAGGACGCATGCGCAGTCCACCTGCACCTGCCTGTCTCCTTGCAGCTCCCACACACGCTGCCACAGCAAACCTTGAGAGTCGGCCTGGAACTCCGCCAGCTGCGGGTGAGCGGCCCCCAGGCAAGAGCCCAGAAGCTGCAGCAGGGCGCGCCGGGTGTCTGGGTGGTCGCTAGGATCACGCAGCAGGAAGCCGTGCTGGGCTTCTCCAGTCCTCTCGCCCAGACCGTATCCCAACAGCCTGCTCAACTGGCACCGCTGCAGAGGGCCCCGGCACAGCTTCAGCAGCAGGCGCTGGTGCATCCGGGCCGCCTGCACCCGGGGCCCACAGCCTGTGCCCGGGAGTAGTGGCACATACAGCGCGTAGCTGCGCCCCGAGGGCCCGAGCAACTCTGCCAGACGTGAGTCCCGGTGGTCCGCCGCGTCCCCCAGGACGAAGTGAGTTAGGGAGCAATCAGGCAGCTCCACTGCGAAGCGCTGCGGCGGAGCCATGGTCCGGAAGCAGGCCCAGTGCCGCGCGCACAGCCGCCGCGACAATCGCCCGAGCCACAGTGGGGCTCCAGGGCGGCTTACTAAAGCCATGGGTGACCCGGGCCGCGCCCTCGTTCACGCCTCGGAAACGAAACCACGGGAGACTGGACCCAGGATTCCCGGGAAACGAAAGCGAAGGCTGCTGCTGCGGGCCGGACCTCGGGTGTGGCCGCTCCTCCCGGGCCTGGACTTCTCCTCCTCCGGCCACAGCTGAGCTTTAACCGCCGCAGGCAGTTAGAAAATTCTCCGGGCCTTGGGACTCTGGCGCGTTGCTATCGCTGGTGCCTGGTTGTAGTCCCCTGGCAACGCCTGCCCTTGAGAATTCCAGCCTCTCCTGCAGCATCAGCTTTGTCTGGCTTGGTTCTCTGATGGTTCTGTGATGACAAGTGCTCTTAGTTTCGAACTTCTTCCAGGCTATTTATTTCTGTTGTGTTAGGACTGGGGGAACTGGAGACTGAGGCATAAAGGGATATCTAGAGAAAAACACACACCAACACACACACACACACACACACACACACACACACACACACACACACACACAGAGTTTCACGACCCACCTGTACAGTGGCTTTCGGGTGCCTAGCTACATCCTGACCTCAACCCACCACATACTACTCAGTTAACCACCACTGAAACCAGTCTGAGAAGTTTTTCAGCTTTGCAAATGAAGGATTCCTCCAAGGTGTACCTCACTCACATGGAATCTACTTGCAAACCGGGATGTGTGGCCCGTATTGTCATATCGAATAATTGCCAATTAAAATCTCCTGCATTGATGTCTAGTGTTTTGAAATTTTGTTAAGTTTCTCTCCCTCCCTCCCTCTCTCCCTCTCTCTCTCTCTCTCTCTGTGTGTGTGTGTGTGTGTGTGTGTGTGTGCTGGCTATGGTTTAGGAGTCTCAAGCCACTCTCACCTTACTGGTTCAAGTTGAACACTAGGTGCCCTATTAATGATGCTGTTTGGGAAGGTGCAATCTTGCTGGAAAAAGTACAACATTGGGAGAAGGGGCTTTGGAAATTTAAGGCTTTGTCCTACTTCAGTTTACTCTCTCTCCTTCTGGCTTGCCTTTGAAGATGCGAGCACTCGGGTTCCCTCTGCCCTGATGCCTGCTGCTTGCTGTTATGTTTCCCAACCATGATGAATCAATCCTTTTCCCTCTGAAATCACGTAATATTAACTCTTCCATAAGTTATCTTGCTCATGGTGTTTTATCACAACAGAAAACAATATAATAAGGACGTTGATACTCTCAAGACATTACCCCACCCAGATAAGCTTCCAACTTGTAAAAGGAAAAGGCATAAAGAGTTTTCATCTCCCAGAAAGCAACATCAAACAAAAGGTCCTGCTAATGCGGATCAAGGGTACAAGGGTCCATCACAATCTGCCAGGACTTGGCAGTGTTGTCCACATGATGTTAGATTTAGGAATGTGAAGGGTGAAAGAGTAAAGGGATCATGGATTCTTCCCCCATGGTTTCAGAGAGCCACTAAGGTCAGGCAGCATGTAGCAGGGAAGTCTCTTCATAAAGGTCTTTAGAGGGCAGTAGCCCCTAAAAAGGAAGCTGTGAAAGTTAAGTCTGGATTACATAGGTAATCCTCCAAGATGCAGGAAATGTCAGAACCATAAGATATCTGCCAAAGAAAGCTGCACAAAGTGAATAGAACCAGCCAGAAAGAAAGACGTATGCTGGAGACAGCAAAACTGAGAAGGCAGAGCCATCTAAGCCCTCTGACACTGGACATGGAGTTACAAGATTTGGTGCTTGTTCTGATGGGTTTAGGTCTTCCTTTGATCCAGTATTTTCTCACCAGAATCTCATTCCTCTCTTTTGGAATGGCAATGTATATTCTGTGCTATTGTGTGTTGCAAGTAATTAATTTCTTTTATTTCACAGCAGATTATAATTAAGAGACTGTTTAAAGCATCGGAAGAGACACTGGACTTTCAAGCACTGTTGAAACTGTGAGAGACCATGAAGACTTTGAAGTCAGACTTATGCATTCTCCCATGTTCACATGGCCACAAGGCCCATCAGGGTCAGGGAGTAGAATGTGGTGGTTTGAATGAGAAATGCCCCCTGTAGACTCAGATATATGAACCTTAGTCCCCACCAGATGATGCTGTTTGAAATGGTTGTGGACTTAGGTGGCACAGCCTTGCTGGAGGAAGTAGATCACTGTATGAGTTTATATAGCCTTGCCTCGGTTGTCTGCTTTGTGCTTGAATTTGAAGATGTGAGCTCTCAGCTTCCTGCCACCATGTCTGCTTCTTGCTTCATGCTTCCCTGCCACCATGGACTCCCATCCCTCTGAGACCACAAGACAAAATAAACTCCTTGTTCTGCATGTTGTCTAGGTCACAGTGTTTTATTACAGCAGCAGGAAGCAAACTGGGGTAAGCAAACATGCAAACTTCTTTTCTCATGAGAAAACCAAATTAATAGTCCAGTACAATGGCATTCAAACTGGAATCACTAAATGGCCGGAAACAAACAGACACATACTCCATGCAGCAGAGGATCAAATTTTGAGTGCTAATTTAAGATTTCTAGGAAGGAGAGTATGATAGCACCCCTGGTTTGGATTGAATAAATGTGCCTGTAGCAATTTGCCTGTGTGGGCACAGAGGTGAGAAACTAGAATCTGAGAAGATACTTCAAGAAATGCCTTTGAATGAATGAGTGGATGAATTAATGAGTAGCAGGCATGTATTCTAAGGAATAGCTATCATCTTCATGACTTAGAGAATTTGCTTTCAGTTTCCCAATGTAGGAAAAAAAAACATTTCCTTTTCCATTTACAACATTGGCCCATACTCAGTGAGCACCTCCTGGTGTCAAATCAATGGAGAAACAGATGAAATTTTTTTAGGCATATATATATATATACATACACACACACATATATATGTGTATATATATAGAAAGAGATTTAAATATAGTAATTAATATATTATGAAATGAAAAATGACACAGAGTTTGAAGATCCTGTTAGCTATACTTTAGCTAGACAGTTCAAGAGTAGGAAATAAAGAAGATAATAGGAATTCAAGTTGGAAAACATGTGACTGTACAGAGCCACAGAAGGAAAAAGACTCCCCATAGTAAGAACATGTTATATAAATACATACTAGTAAATTTGTGTGTCACAATATAAATAAGGTCAGAAAATGAGAGTTCAGCAAAATAGATTCATGAAGAGTGACAATTATAGAACCCAAATGCCATGTGCAACAAAAGGGTTAAGACACATTGGGCAGGTATATAAGTACCAAGTATCAAGGAAAGGAATGTGTCTCCTAGGTGTTTGTAAATCAGACCCAGCTGACACCAAGACAAAACATCACAACTCTCTGTGTGACAAATCAATGAAAGATTTCCTAAAGACAGTGATGTTTGCAACCCAGTAAACAGATTCCATTGTCAGGCAAAGCATCACAGCCCCTGCTGGGGCACTATCCCCATCAGAGTGCAGGGAGCATGTTAGGAATGCATAGGTTCTCAGGAGAAGCTAAGGAAAAATGCTGGTGGTGTTTGGCTATTGTCACAACTTGTTTGAATTGTTTAAAATATGAGACTCCTGAGGAGAAGAGAGCAAACAAGGGCTTCCCTGCTGTCAGCCATGGCTCCCATGTCCACCTTTAGCAGTCTGCAGAAGATCCCCTCTCCCACCTTGGCTTTTGCAAGCCATGACTAGGAGTGGGTCTCAGTCCCTGAAGGCTGCTATCTTCTTCCATGGAAGGCACAGGAACTATGCACCAGCCTTTGCTGTAATATAGAGGAGGAAAATGGCGAAAGGAGAGTTTAAGAAGAGTTACAAAAAGATCTAGAATCTAGCCATGACTATCAGAACTGGCCTTCAAGCCATTCTAAACAACAGGACTGTAAATTATCCCAAAGGTCAATTTTACAAGTTTTAGCTGTCTGTAGAGATCCTTGGTCAGTATTTATGGCTGTCTTGTAATTTACAGCAAATGCCAACATAAGCTCAATAGAAAAGTCTGGCATGTGAAGAGGGCCCCGTGGGTAAAAGACACTTGCCCCACAAAAGGGTGAAGACCTGAGTTTGGAACTTACCCAAAGTCAAGTAGGGTAGTGTGTGTGTATGTGTGTGTGTGTATGATTCCAGTTTACACAAGGCAATGGGAGGTCCAGACCAGAAATCCCCAGAAATCTGTGGACATATTAACCTGAAATACACAGTGATCAACAGGAGATCCTGTCTTTAAAAAGGATGGAAGGTGAGGACCAACACCCAAGGCTGTCCTCTGACCCCTACAACCATATGGACTCTCCAGATTATACAGAAACTGAATATGTGCTTCCCCGATCTCTACTCTATGGCTGGGAAAGGAGTTAGGAGAGGGCAAGCCTGACATCAGAAACCCTGAACGACTGACTTGTGAGCACTCACAGCAGGGATTGTCACTTCCTCACTTAGTTACTTTTGCCATTGCTGTGGCCAAGTTCCTGACCTGAACCAACGTAAGTGAAAAAGAGTTTCTGTGGGCTCAGGGTGTGGTAGGAGATGGTAGAAAAGATGTGGAGGCAGGAGCATGAGGGGCTGGTCACATCGTGTACACAATCAGGAAGCAGAAGCAGATGCATGCTGGTGCATGGCTCACTTTCTCCTTTTCCTCCTCTATTCAGTCTGAGCCCCCTGTCCACAGGAAGGCACCATCCACATTTAGGATGGGTTGTTCCTTCTTTAACTCCCTGGAAACATCTGAATACACAGACACAGAGATATTTCCATCATAATACTAAATCGATTCAAGTTGACAGTGAAGATGATTATCACATTTATATTTCACACACTTGTTGATATTTCTATATGGCAGCTTCAGAAGGCAATCCCAATTAATATGCATCAAAGAAAAGGAAGGTTGGAAAATGAAAGCATGCCTGAATACCTGAATTAATTAATTAATTAATTAAATGAATGAATGGAAGAAACCAGTCTGCACAGAGAAGTCTTGCCAGCAAAGATAAGATAATCATATTATGATAGTCAGTTATGAAACAGTGTGGCCAGCATTTAAACACCAGTTGAGGTTTTGTTTCCTGAGTGAGGTTAAGTGTCCCAAGCTGTATCATGAATCAGCACACAAAATATAGCATGACTCCAGACTCATAAGGAGACTAGACATTCCTAACTTCTACCATGGCAAACACTGCCCTTGGTGCTTAATCTGCACCAAGAACCTTGATTTTACAATGCAATGTGTGAGCTAGCTACTACTATCTGTGTTCCCCAGTTGAATCAGAAGGTCAGGCAGATGAATGGCTGGGGATGGAGCTGAGATGTAGACCATCTGCCTAAAATACAACTAACAGATGTTTCCATCTAAATACTAAATCTAGTCAAGTTAACAATGAAGATAACTATCACATTTATATTTCATGCATACTTGATGATATTTTTACGTAACAACTTCAACAAGAGAATCTTAATCGATATGTACCCAAGAAGAGGAAAATGGCATGATGAAAATGTGTTGAGTACCTAAAAGAGTGGCACAAACAAACAAACAAAAATTATCAGGCAAGTAATAAAATCTATCCCCAAACTATGTGATTTCAACTCAACTAGGACTTATCCACCAAAGCGCTTTCCCCAGTTGTTGCACTTAACATTGACATCATATACATGTGACCTCATAGAAGGAGTTTCTCAAGTTGTGCCAGAGATTACAACACCTTTATTTCCTTGGGTTTCAAGGACTTGAGTCAAATGACCCTGGCATAATTGGCTTCATTGAACTATTGCTGACTTTACTTGCAGGTAGGGTTGTGTTGCATAATTTATTTTCAGTTTCCAAGTGTAGAGAAAAGCAGAGGTTTCCGTTTCCATTCACAACACTAACTCATTCTCAGTGCAGGCTGTGTTCTGTTCCTTTAGGAAGATGAGTGTTTTCCCTCTTTGCAAAGATTTAAGGAGGTATTTACTGAGGAGAAAGTAGAAGTCCACAGTGCAGTACCTCAGCTGCATCACCCAGCTCCTGAACACAGTACCTCAGCTGCATCACCTAGCTCCTGCACACAGTACCTCAGCTGCATCACCCAGCTCCTGAACACAGTACCTCAGCTGCATCACCTAGCTCCTGCACACAGTACCTCAGCAGCACCATCCAGCTCCTGAACACAGTACCTCAGCTGCATCACCCAGGTCCTGAACACAGTACCTCAGCTGCATCACCTAGCTCCTGAACACAGTACCTCAGCTGCATCACCCAGGTCCTGAACACAGTACCTCAGCTGCATCACCCAGCTCCTGAACATAGTACCTCAGCAGCATCACCTAGCTCCTGCACACAGTACCTCAGCAGCACCATCCAGCTCCTGAACACAGTACCTCAGCTGCATCACCCAGGTCCTGAGCACAGTACCTCAGCAGTATCACCCAGCTCCTGAACATAGTACCTCAGCAGCATCACCCAGCTCCTGAGTACAGTACCTAAACAGCAACATTCAGTACCAAACTACCCTCAAGATTCAGCTCCCAGACTTTTTCACTTTTCACAGGACATACATATACCATTCTGATAAAAGAGTCGTCTAGAACACTCCAATTCAGGAGTCTATGATGTTTCTTAAGAAAATGTAAAAATTAGGGCTGGGGATGTGGTTCAGTTGGTAAAGAATTTGCCAAGTATGCACAAAGGCCTGAGTTCAGATCTCTATTACCAATGAAAAACCCAGTTGTGGCAGCATGTGACTGTGATCCTAGCACTGGGGAAGGCAAAGGTAGGCAGATCCCCTGGAGCTTACTGGACAGTCAGCCTAGCTAATTTGTTAGCAAGACCTAGGGATCTGGCTGTGTCCACATCCCCAGTGCTGGGATTACACCATTATTTACATAGATTCTGGGAGTCAAACTCAAGCTCCCCTACTTGGGATGAGTTATAGCATGGTCTTTCTCTCTGAGGGCAGAACACATTTATCTCATTGCCATTTTAGAGTAAAGATTTTCTTGTTCACTAATCAGGAAAAAAGTGCAGTGGTATCCGAGTCTGTGGTAACAGAGTAGAGCTGCTAACACTCCTTAGCAGAAAGAAGTGTGTGACTGTCACCAGACCTTCACTGGTATATGGCTGTGACTCCTTCCTGCTCTCACCATCTCAAGGTATCTTTGGAAATGCTGGAACATATGGGAAGTTTAAGGTTAACTGAAAGAGAGGCTGAAAGATGCTTCTAGGAAGTCGTCATTCATGATGGGATAGGACTTTGTCAAGATACATTTCTTTCTAAGTAGCCCGTCCTCAGTGCTCTAAAGCCTCATTAACTCATTGCCTCACCAAATTGGACTTTCCTGGAATTGTATTCTGGTCCTTCATTGCTGCCCTATCTGAGGTGAAAAGATACTTGTCTTTATCTCCTCAGGAAATGTTAACTCAATACAAGGCAACCCCTTACCAACAGAGTTATCTTCCAGCCGCTGTGTTGTATTTTCTTATACATCAGTCAGGAGTAATGCTACAATGAATGTGGGTTTAAAGTCATCTCTCTGACATACTGACATCTTACCTTGAATAAATGGCCAGTGTTGTCCAGCTAGACCCCAGGAAATGCTCTTTGTCTGGCTATCACAATAAGCTTTTCCTGAGTACTGATCATGGGAAGGGTCATAGGAAGAAGTGCCCATGTGGTTATTCAGGTGCAAATCCAAACCTGAAATAGTTAACTTTATGTATATACACAGGTATAAAACTTTACATATGCAACTTTTCCATATGTGAACTCAGTTTAAAATATGTCTATAATTACTACCAGGGATGTAAGGGTAGAAAAATAGTAAATGGATATCATTGTGAGATTTAGGTCAAACCCCCAAGACACGTTATGCAAATATCCCGAAATCTGACAAACAAACCACAAAGTAAGAATCACGTCTCATCTCCAGATGTTTGATAAAGGATACCCAACCTGCATTCTCGTTATTTATAGAAAAAAAAAAAACAGATCCTTGTATGCAAAGGAGGAAGAACTGGAAACAGAAAATCTTGTGTTAAATAGGAAAAATGTTCCATTTGATGAGGCTTCAAAATTGACTAAAGGATATACATAAAAGAATTTCAAAGTCTAATCTTGGTGCTTTTTTTTTCAATTTTGTTTGTTTATTTGTTTATCTATCTATTTATTTATTTATTGAGACAGGGTTTCTCTATTATAACTCTGGCTATCCTGGAACTCACCCTGTAGACCAGGTTGGCCTCGAACTCACAGAGATCAGTCTGCCTCTGAGCGCTGGGATTAAAGGCTTGTGCCACTACCACCTGGCCTAATCTTGGTTCTTAATATACCTCCAACAGCATCTATCAACTCTGCTAGCTTTTGGTTTTTAGCTATGAGACTGTCCCTTTCCTTCTCCTTGGCAGGAGGAACATCACACATGGAAGTCTCTCTACTTCCCCAAACACAAGAAGAACTAGAAACAACTCAAAGAAAACTATTGGAGTAACATGGAGCTCCCAGGAAAATATGTTGTGAGGAAGAGAGACATCAAAAGAGAAGTCCAGATGGAGCAAAGCAAGTTTAACATGAGGCTTTGAGGGACCTTATTACTGTTCTCCAAAGGAAAGGCACCAACCACACATTGCAGAGCAACTGTCAAGATTTGAGAACTGTACCATGATGACAAAGCTTTAAAATAAAGTTTCAGAACTATTTACAATGTATGTCCTTTGACAATATAAAGCAATATAAAGAGAGAGGGAAGAAGAGAGACAGAGAGAGAGAGAGAGAACTGGTTACTAAGGAATCAAGGTTTAAAATGACTAACTTTACTTTGTTGACTTTCTCTAGCATTTGGCCTGAAATATACCAGTCTTGAATTTCTTTTCATTTCCTCTCTGAGAGTTGCTAGGTACTACAAAGGTCAGCATACATCTGATTTGCTACATACAAAGTTGAAAACCTCTAGTTCATTTAATTTACTCTTTTATTTATTGGCAACTTAAGAGAACATTTAAAGATTTTTAAGTATGCATAGATATTCATTACAAGAGGCTTAACACATATTTTTGCGTTAAAACGACAGCCTATAAGGAGGTAACTATGTGTCCGTCAGTAAGGCACATTTTCAGAAATTGGTGGCTGTTGTAATCCTGCAACATTATCAGGACAGAAGGTGTTTACACGGGTCATAGGGGCAGCCATGAGTCAGAGAAAGGCAGTGGGTTAGCCTCCATCTGAAGCTTCAGTCTTGGCTCTGGTTCAACTTTCATTTTCCGAAAACAGAAACTCTGCTCAGCTGATACGTACTAGAGGGAGGTGTTTCCCTCCTCCTTGTGACAGGATGCATGGGGGTGTGGCTGGGCTGCAGCCTTATAAGACCTTTCAGGCTACTGCAGGTATGTGCAGATCACCATGGGGATGCTGGTGCCCACTGCTCTTGCTGCATGGCTGCTGAGCCTCATCCAGCAGCAGCTGAGCTCGCTCTGGAGTGGAGTGGCCATCCTGTTCTGCTGGCTGAAGATAGCACTGGGATGGCTAGGTGCTGGAAGGGGACAGCCACAGGTCCAGGGTGACACCGAGGAGACACAGAAAGGACCGAACAGTGCTCAGCCCACAACACCTGTTAGTGTCAACTACCACTTCACTCGTCAGTGCAACTACAAATGTGGCTTCTGCTTCCACACAGCTAAGACCTCCTTCGTGCTGCCCCTGGAGGAGGCCAAGCGAGGACTGCTTCTGCTCAAGCAGGCTGGTAAGTTCCTGGCCCAGACAGAAGCCAGGATGTTCAATGACAGAGAATAGGTAGTTGTACATAAGATAGAGGTGGGAAGGGCTTCTCAAGAACTAGACACAGCATCACCAGGCAGGGAACAGGTAACCTGGCAAGAATAGGCAAGGAAGGACCCTTGGGAAGACACAAAAGACCAGTCTGGGAGGTTGCCTGGCCAGCAAGCCATGGAACAAACACTTCCTCCTATGAACAAAGATGTGTGGAAAGTGGCCCTTGTTCCTCCTGGGGTTTAGAAACAGGCACTCATGGAAGTTGTGCCACTCAAAGAGTTTGTCGGGAGGAATCTGATTTCTAGAAATACTAAGTGGGGAAAGCAAAGGAAAAGAAGCCCTTAGTGCAGACAGCCTGGCAGAAGCATCACTCTGTCTATTTGTGTTCTTTTTTGGGAACTATCTTCTCTCTTAAGAAAAAAACACTTTGTGTATACATGATGTGTGTGTTTGTGTATGCATGCATATGTGTGTTAGTCTGGTCATCTGCTTGGCACAGTGAGCCTGTGAACTTCAAAAGACAACTTCAGGTGTCAGCCCAGTCTTAGCTTCCACCTTGTTTGAGACAGGATTTCTCTGTCATTCTCTGCTGATGTGCACTGTTGGATGGCATTTAAGCCTCACAGATTCTCCTGCTTTCTCCTCCCATCTTGGAGTAGGAGGGCTGGCATTACAAACTCTCACTATAATATTCAGATTTACTCTGAATTGGGGACCCAAACTCGAGTTCTTATACTTGTGCAAGTTTATGGGGTTATGGTTTATGGGACTGGAGAGATAGCAAATAAATCTCTTTATATTTTGTTTTTCTTAAATGTATGTACATGTGCGAATGCATGTGTGTGTGTATGTGTGTGTGTGTGTGTGTGTGTGTGTGTGTGTGTGTGTGTATGTGTATGTCAGTGTCTTCAGAGCCATAGGATCCCAGGAGGGAGTTGTGAGCTGTCCAAGGTGGAACTAGACTCCAGACCTTTGAAAGAGCAGCAAGTGCTCTTCACTGCTGAGCTATCTCTCCAGCCCTATAAACCAAAATAATAAAATGGCTATTTGGAAACTATAAAAATATCACTTTTGCCCTTCACAGGTATGGAGAAGATCAACTTTTCAGGAGGAGAGCCCTTCCTGCAAGACAGGGGAGAGTACGTGGGCAAGCTAGTGAGGTTCTGCAAGGAGGAGCTGTCTTTGCCCTCTGTGAGCATCGTGAGCAACGGCAGCCTCATTCGGGAGAAGTGGTTCAGAGACTATGGTGAGATTCCTTAGGTGACACTATGGTCACTGCAACGCATACAGCTGACTCCTGCATTTCCTCCTACCCTGGGTTCCAGGCAAGAACATCTGGGGAAGTAGAAGCAAAGAAAATCTAATCTTGTTTATTCTAATATCACCTAAACTGTGTATGGCATTAGACTGTTTTGTTTCTTTTGGGTGCTAAATAGACAAGTATGGGAAAACAGATAACAGAACGTGTCAGCACACAGATCTTTTCTACCCCTTTTAATTTAGCATGCATGGATACATAGGGTCAACCCACTCTGCAGATAAATAAAGGTCTGTGTTAGGGACAGGGCATGGAGGTGCATGCCTTTAATCCCAGAACTCAGGAGGTGGAGACAAACTCTGTGAGTTCAAGGCCAGCCTGATTTACATAGGGAGTTCTAGGTCAGCCAGGTCTATGTAGTAAGACCTTATCTTTAAAAAAAAAAAAAAAAGATGTTGGGACTAAGCTAAGCTAGATTCAAGAGTGGTTGTATAGAAGCTCATAGCACATGGACTGGCTGCATTCAAGGGCTTCTGAGATTTTCTGAGAACCCCAGTGGCTGTCACATTTGCGGTACCTTTGGAGCAATACATGGCGTGAGGCAGCTCCTGAAAAACAGTACAGTACAGTTATGACTACTGTCAGTTTAGGAGACAGTTATAACCTTCCTCAGAGTCCCTTCCTCTGCCCTTGCTTTGTAACCCTGTGGAGCTCTGGAGTCATTTAAAGGGAAGGGCGGCACGTTGGGTTGGAGACCCTGTCTAGATAACGTCATAGGATGCCTACGCAGGGAGGGCTGTGGGCAGAGGCTGTGCTTGTGGATGGAGGCTGTCTGTGAAGGTTAGGCAGGCAAGGAGAATTCTGAGACAGTGATTCAAGGAAGCTGACGCACTGGGTGGAGCCCATGGGAGCGCAACATGAGGCAGTAAGGAGATGAAGGAAGCGGTGTGGTTATAGAGCAGTGGACTGGGTTTTGGGAAGTGTACCTAGGCTGACCCTTCCTCTAGGCTCAAAATATCCCTGTGGCATCACTGCAGTACAGTGTCAGAGACTGGACACCCAGAAATGGGGACATGACCCGGCATCATCACCTAGAGAGAGAGGAACACGACACAGACTGCAAAAGCAAAAAGCAAGACCCTCTTCACAGCGGCCAAGTAGATGCCAATTTCAAATGTTAATTGACTTTTACTCTAGATGGAAGTTTGCCACATCTTCAAATTATCAAAACAACACTCCATGTATTAAATATCCCAATTATAAATATCTTCAAAAGCCCTGTGCGTAGGGATGAGGAGAAGCTAGTTAGAGCCCACGACTCTCCAAATTTGGGAGTTTGCTAGCAGGGCTTCCAAGACTCTCTCTGGGAGAAGAAAGACAGAGCAAAAAACAGCAGGGCACAGGTGTGCATCGCTGAGTCCAGAGAGGACATCTGCTTCTGATTCCATCTCTAACTGAACTCACACAGGTTCTGCTTTCTTCCTAGCAGCGAATCTCAGGGCATGTTTAGGCTGTCTCCACACAGGACACTCACTTGGCTCTTGGATCAGAGAGTGTCATACGGTGCTGGTCTCTCAGGCACATATTGCTAAATAACCAAGCATAGACAGCAGGACCCCAACAATGCTTCCAAACATATCATACCTGTGTCTAAGTAATCCTGACATGCGGTAACAGGTTCTTCAGCATGCCCTGTAGCTAAAATTATACACACAGCACTCACTAGGGGTTATAGAGACTGGAGGAACAGCCGTACACACAGGGACTACACAGTACCCACCAGAGCCTCTTGTCTTCTGATAGAACACAAAGACTGAGCAAACAGACCTGTTCTGTCAAACCATTCCTCCAAAAAGCTGTGACCAGGAGGAGGGGACATCACAGAAACACAGCCAAAGGTAAAGAGGTGTCAGGATGCAGCAACTGACTCACAGATGCTTAGAAAACTCACAAATCAGTCAGCCAAGGCATGCCTGGGAGGAATAGGTCTTCATATATTTTATTTTGAATTTTTTGTTTTGTTTTATAAGAGACATTATGTTCAGTTGCCTCATTCCGATATGATATCCCTTTAAGAGTTTACTTGAGATCAAGTTTTGAAACATTTTGAGTTGTTTTAAATAACAGGAAACTGCCTGATTCTGGTTCTGTTTTGTGCTTGTTACACACATGCACCATGAATTAAGCCTAAAATAGGAGCTGAAATTAATCTTTTCGTGATTATAGAGAACAATGATTGAAAGAAATTTTGGAACTCTTAGCTTCTATAATTTGAAAGGAATTTTAGGATAAAATAGAGAAGTTTGGAAACTCACAAGAACCAGGAAAGCTCAAACTTGGTCATCTACAAGGAATATCATAGGCCCAAGGATGCCCATTCTTTTCAGGCAGGGGAGGGCAGGGAGCAGGGAAGGAAGAGAGGAGGAGTCACAGGAAACACAGAGCAAAAACTGAAGCTACAGAAACTAGTGAAGACAGGCCCCAAACCAAGATAATTTTCAATATTTTCTGATCTCTATAAATGATGCCCTATCAGAATTCTTAATTCGTGGCCTTGCAGGGTGGGGTCTGTTTGTACCATGGTTGTTGTACCCAGCTCCCCTTTATCTGAGTTTTTTCAGCCTGTGGCCAGTTGTACCTGATATAGCACAGGTTGTCTGTGAGTATTTACATAGTAAATAAAATGCAAAAGGTATGTCAAGAGGAAGCTAATGAGCCTGGCAAAATACTAGGTATCATCTATGAAGAAATTTTGACTATGTGCTGGGCAAAACAAATTTATAATTGTTCATAATTAATAAAAATGGGCTTCATAATTTGCCTAACTTCTCTGATGAAACAAGTGGAAAACTTTACTAAAATATACTATTGATTATTCATGCACATATATGTATGAATAGTTTAAAATGATAACTAAGCTAGCTATTTAATTTCATTATGCGTGTATGTATTTTACTGATAACATGCATGCCACCTATAATTTGCATCTCTGACTTTCTTGTGTTTGAGGCAGAGAATCACTAAATTCTTTTAAACACAGCTAGAAATATGATATGCTTTTACCATAAAGAGACATAAATGAACTTGAAGGCTCAGGGAGGTTTTTTTTTTATTATTATTATCATTTTCCTGTAGGTGACTATTTGGACATTCTTGCTATCTCATGTGACAGCTTTGATGAGCAGGTTAATATTCTCATTGGACGTGGCCAAGGAAAAAAGAACCATGTGGAAAACCTCCAAAAGCTGAGGAAGTGGTGCAGGGATTATAGGGTGGCTTTCAAGATCAATTCTGTCATCAACCGCTTCAATGTGGACGAAGACATGAACGAACAGATCAAGACCCTGAACCCTGTCCGCTGGAAGGTAAATTCACACTGGAGTCTGTGCGACTTTAATCCACAGAACATTCAGGAGAAGATTGGCTCAGTGACACTGAAAACAGGAACACCAATGACTCTGGACTTTCTAGCCAGGACCTTGACTCTCATTTCTCTTATGCGTACATCATCACTATTCTTTGTTTCATGTTCTGCTTCCAAAATCTTGAGATTATTTTCTTCAGGAGTTTTCTGAGAGTAAAGGTCAAGGCCATACTGAGGGCTTGGAGATGTTCAGATTAATAGATTATCAAAACAAAACAAACAAACAAATGAACAAAACCCCAAAATTTCTTCCCACTCCTGGCTCATGATTTTTATAAATTCCAATGCTCTTGAGTTTGCATTGACTTATTTATTGACAGGGGAGTTTATGAAGCAATGTAAGCTTTTAGTCCAAAATGTATTACTTAGAATTGGCCCAGATACCAGCCACTGGAAGTCTCAGGTTCACAAGGATGCAAGCCAGCCTGTCATAGATAGGACCCACAATGCACAGGGGCAATTCACTGGAATTTCACGTTTTCTACCCGTGGCTTCTCAGATGTCACCAAGGGGGCTGCTTGGAAAGCAGTTTCTTGAACTTCTTCCAGCATTCACTATTGTCAGTACGGTAGGCCTGGTCAGGAGGGTCAGCATGTGTGTACATTTTCAACAAGCCGTCCGGTGACTCCTAAGTCGCTCCTTTGAATCCATGCTTGGAGAAAGAGTGGATGCACCTAAAAATAAGATTTGGGAATTGAGTTTTGGAAAGGACTAGAATATAGAGAGTGCATATTCCATGATATATGTGTGTGGAGAACTTGGTAAGATAGGGGCATACCAGGCTGAACTGCAATGTTGTGGAGGAAGTGGCATTTGGCTGTTGGGGCTGACATAAGCAAAAAGGTTCCAGCTGGTCCACAGTCAAGTTCACTCAAGAAAACCTGTCATTTCAAGATCATCTTGGATCTTCTTTAGATGCTGAATGAGTCAAGACAGCAGGGATAAGCATAGAGCACATTTTTTTTTTCTTTGCTTGTATTGTAATATGTCTGGAAATAGGTTAGGAAGGAAGCTAAAAGCGCTATATACATTAAATCTGTTTAAAAAAATAGATGTATTGAAATTGAATGTTAACAACACCCTCATTCACAGAATAAATGGAAAACAGCTAAATAAAAAATGGATGGTAGGAAGAGTCAGGACTGACCAACAGAGAGGCAGAGACCTCTGACAGAGGGACCCAGAGACCTAAGACCTGCCCACTCCAGTCATTGGCTGGGCTGCTCATCTTCTCTCTCCTCCCCTCAGTGCTACTTTGATCTCCTACTGTCCCTCACTGCTCTCCCTTCATCCTCTTATTCATTTCCTCTCTTTGCTTTGAATGGCTCTTCTCTCAGGGACTTTCCCTACAATCTTCTGCCTTCTACTTGGCGTTCTTTTGCCCAAATCGTGTCAGATTTGTGACTTCAAAATACTGGCTCTCAGTGGTAAGGGTCAGTTCCCACTTCTTAGAAATCCCTATCTGTGAGCTCTTGGCTGATATATGCTATGCCCCAAGGGGAACCACCTGTACTTTGTTACCTCCATCACTCATGGTTCGGAGCTTCATATCCTAAGTCCTCATAGACTTAGCAGTGACTAGCAATTGTATTCTGAGCTTTCTAGTCCTGAACTTGTTATGGTCACCACTTGGGAAGGTTTATTTTGTTTGTTTCCTTTTTCTTTTTTTTTTTTATTTATTTTGTTTTGTTTAATGTTCCCTGCAGGCTTGGAATGAATGGTGTGTAAGGTTCTTTGCCTAACAGATGTTTCATCTTCTTCCAGGTATTCCAGTGCCTCCTAATTGAGGGTGAGAACTCTGGAGAAGATGCCCTGAGGGAAGCAGAAAGATTTCTTATAAGCAATGAAGAATTTGAGGCATTCTTAGAGCGTCACAAAGAGGTGTCCTGTTTGGTGCCTGAATCCAACCAGAAGGTTGTATGCAGCAAAAGCTGTTCACTACCACACATCTGCTCTGATTCAAAGTGGGCAAATGGGTGACTCTCTCTCCTGAGCTCTATGCAATTTGCCATTGTGTTATTCTAGACATTCTGGAAGGAGAAAGAGGAGAAGTGCAGTTCTAGAGTCAAAGAGATAGAGGTCCACTATGGCTACCTATTATCTACAGGGAGAGTCAATGACATTGAGTTTTTCTACCCAAGAATCAATTTGGCTAGACCACCTCAGAGACGACGTGATTAGATGATGTGATGTATAATCATATGAATAACTCTAATGTAAACTTCACACACACACAAACACACACACACACACACACACACACACACACACACACACACACACACACACAATGTTTATATGTATGAGAAACATGTGGGTAGTGCTCAAACATTGAAGGAAGGTTTGAATGCTTCCATGATGGTATCAGCATCATTACAACTGCCACTTACACCCTCTCTATTAATCAGTTGGATAAAATGTAGAAGAAATAGTTTGCCAAATTTCAGGGTTTATATATAAAATTGCCAAAGAGTAGGGTGGCATTCTATTCTTTTATGATTTTTGCTTGTTTGTTTTTGTTTTGACAGTGATGATGATGATGGCTTTCACAGCATAATGCAGAGCTGGTTAGCTGGGACACAGACTGTGTGCCTCATAACAAAAAATATTAACTGTTTTAGAGATGTGTCTTACTTGGGAGAATGCCTGCCTGGCATGCTTGAAGCTCTGAGTTTAATTCCCCAGTATAGCTAAAAGCTGCCACTATAAGTCTATAACCCAGCACGCATAAAGTGGTATCAGTAGAACCAAAATCTCAAGGGTATTCTTGGCTATGTAGTGAGTCTGAGGTCAGCCTAGGCTACCTGATGCCTTGCCAAAAGGGGAGGGAGGAAGGAGAGAGGACAGAAGGCAGAAAACAAGAGGAAGAAAGAGAAATAATATTATTTGCTACCTATCTCATTAAGAAGAAAAAAAAATTAAGTTTGCCAAAACCTTTGTACAGAAAGCCCAGCAATGTCCAATACACTAGAGAATGCAAAACCTTCTCGAGTCAGGTCACAGCAACGTTGGGAGCTTCAGGAATGTTCTCCTTTGCAGAGAGCATGACTTGAACATTGAAAACCTGGGAGATTCCTTGAAGAGTGGCCACTGTGGTGGGGACTGACTGACAGTTGATGACAACAGCTCTGGAAATAGCTGGAGGGGAGGGAGAAGCTCAGCTGCTTATAGCAGCCTGCAGAGTAATATTCTTTTGATCTGAGGTAGAAAATCCAGAATGACTGGATTGACTGGACCCTGCAGACACTCCACTGCTGAGGGCCACTCCAAAGGCCTGCTATTAATAGATGGGGGAAAATCCAAGGCTCTCGCACACCATAGGAGGGATGGCCAGTAGGGCATACAAAATAAACAATGTATGTCAGATGAAAATTAAATTTTGATTCTGTTTTCCTCTGCAGATGAAAGACTCCTACCTCATTCTGGATGAATATGTGAGTATCCCTCACTGAAAAGCTAGCAGAGTAGCAATGCCAGAGACTGCTAAAATGAGCACATTCAGAACACATCTGTTATGCCCAGTGTCCCTCTGGTGGTTTTATGTTCACTGTGGTACAGCCCTGGATTCACATGCTAAGTTCCCTCTCAGCGCATCCCCGGGCATTATCCTGAACCTGGATTGGCATGAACCACTGTGAGATGACATCCCAGGTAGCCATGCATCTGCAGATGTCACACTCGGTAAAGTCCTGCACTGTGTGGTCTGGCATGGTTTTGAGGGTCCTGCTGTGACAGCACACTGTCACCCCTACTCCACACTCTCTTGGATAATCCAGGGGCTGTTGACCCCTCCATTGCAGATGAACCTTGACAATGAGAGGAAGTCTTATTGTCCCCTTCAGACACCAGCGACATTATCTCCGTGGCCATTGCTTCCAAAGGAAAAATCCACCCTTCTTAAAGAAGGAAAGAAATCACACATGCTTTCCTCTCCTTTGTTGTCGTTGTTTGGAACCTTTGGATTTATAACTTCTGCTGATATTCCCAGCCGAGGACAGACAATTCCTTTCCAGGCTGGGTTTTTAAGAAATGAGTTACAAAAAGAAGCACGGGCTCAGTATTGACCCTGATTTTTTGAGAAATATTCCTTACAACTTTTGTGTTGTAATATCTTCAAGCCAATCAATGACAAATTACAGCAATTTTATGTATTGTCAACATGAATTTTATGCAGCATAAGGGGGCAAGTGACCACAGAAATGCCCAGTTTATGGATCTAAGAGAAAGAGGAAATGGAAAGTTATTTGGAGTACAAATAGTCAGGATTGCCTGGGGATTTTAACAATGCTCTTCAGTAAACCATGTGGTCTCTGCATAGTTGGAACAAACATGGACAAACTAATATTTGCTTTTGTCAAACAGAGAACTAAGTTTGTGACTGAGTGTGCACTGCCTGATGCCCTACAGGGTGCTTAGGAAAGAGACATGCAAGAGGGGGGACAATTCCTGCCTATAAAGTTAGAAAAGAAATTTGGTCAGAGGAAGGCAAATGGATAATATATGTTTGGGGAACTTCTGTCCTTGACGTGGCTCTTGCTCACCTCAGCAGCCTCTGTTCCTTTCAGGAGAAGCCTATATGAGGATTCACATGACTCACACACTGCCATCTTACTGAGGTCACCAGCTGAGCTTCCTCACAGCCTAATCTGCTCTGCTTTATGCTCACTGTTACCTCAGTGCACAATGTCTAAACCAACTCAGGTGTTTGCATTTAGGGGAAGTCTGTTCTTAATCTCCTTTCTACTCCAATAGAGGATGATTCCCCAGGTGGTGAGAATGTACTATTTATGACACACTCTGCTGCCCCTACATATTTTCAAGCCACCCTCTCCATGGGTGTGAGTTGTGTGAGCTGGGCATGGAGCCTGAGGGTTTTAGAGCATGTCTTAGATCCCAATACACATCTGACCCAGCTGGGATGTCAGAAATACATTGTAAAAGACACCCTCTGTTGAGATTTACAGGATAAACCATATGGAAACATGCTTATTTCTAACTTGTGTTTCCTAGATGCGCTTTCTGAACTGTACTGGTGGCCGGAAGGACCCATCTAGGTCCATCCTGGATGTTGGAGTAGAAGAAGCCATAAAATTCAGTGGATTTGATGAAACGATGTTTCTGAAGCGTGGAGGGAAATACATGTGGAGCAAGGCTGACCTGAAGCTGGACTGGTGAGGCTGAGACTGGAAAGAGACTCTGAGCAGCTGTAGGGAGGTCCACGTGTGGCTTCCCTCCACCGCGCTGGGCACCTGGTCTTTCTCCAGAGCTGAAAATCTGACTCTGTACATCCTCCGGCTGGCTGTGGATCACTGTTGTTGAAAACATAGTCTGTCTTTCAGCTTGGCTGAACTAAGAAAGGGGTAAAACCATGCAGAAACAGCTTATACAACAGAGAGTCTATCTGCCTGTGCACAGGGATAGAGTTCAGTTCACAGAGGAGCAAGGTCCAGTGATCCCAAAGAGACAATGTTTAAGTTGGTTTGAATTTTTAAGTGAATTTTACTGTGAATCCCACCCATGTTCCCCTTTTATTTTTTTTTTCCACTTGAGAAAGTAAGTTCTTTTCTGCTAAAAGAAGAAAATAGAAAGAATCAAGACACGTCAAAGAGCCAAAAGTGGGAATCTTACTCTTTTGCAAAGAACATGTAGAAGGAGTTACTTCCAAGGAGATAGTGTTCACATTCAGGCCACAGTATCTGATGACACTGCTTGAAGGGTTGTTTTTCTATACTGTGCCAACTCCTTCAAGATTCTTGACAAAACCAAGTTGCTCTTTGCCTTTCGTGGTGTAGCCATGAGGATGATGCTTGAGTAGCCACATCCTTCTGGTGTTCAGGCTGCCTGGGTCATGCTAAAACAGGAGTTTGAGTAAATGGTTGCCACATGTTTCAGAAAATCAACAATAGTTGTGTTGGTACATTCCATAAGAGTCCCAGAAGTGCTGTCATGAAGAACCCTGATGGGAATATGAAGTGTGGTAGGCTTGATATAAGTGTACCTGTGGCTCCACGGAGCTCAAAGGAACTCTGAAATAAGACACAGCGCAGGTCAACATGAGAAGAAACAGTTCTCTTTTCTACCCCAAAAAGTCAGAAGAGAGAACATGACCCAAATCCTTTTCCTGTGGAAGCATTGCATGAGTTTATAAAACCTAGACAGCATCTCACTGTTTGGAAAATAATAATTTCTTATCAAAGAGCAAAAATTATGGAAAATTTTGTTTTGACCAAGAAATTTAACTCCTTTGCAATTCCAGTGCTGCCACTAGAGGGCACTGAGATGTTGGACTTCATTAAGCAGCTCAGAAATTTTGCTTTGACTCTATTTTCAGGACTTGATGAATTTTCGTTCTGTTACTTGGTTGTTTGCTAGGTTTTTTTTTTTTTTTTTTTTTTTTAGTGCTTGGATCAATACTAAGGATTTGCTAAAGAACTGGAGTTGTGGGTATTTTTCTCACAGAAGATGTTCATACTTCATTAGGTCACCATAATTCAACTGAGACTCACTTTTGTCTCATCTAAAAATAGATCAAGTTGTTCTATTTTGTATTTTGCTTGTGTGTGTGTGTGTGTGTGTGTGTGTGCGTTTGCCTGTTTTTGATTAAAGTTTGATGTAACTATGTAGCCCAGGCTGACCTGGAACTCATGATCTCCCCACCCCACCCCCCATCCTGTTTTAACCTCCCAAGTGTTAGGGTTTACACTCATATACTACCCAAGTTCTATACATTTTTAAGAGAAAATTGAGTCACATTTTCTCCTTCAGATTTTGATGTTATTTAAGATATAACAGCCTCTGTATAACCAGATTTCATATAAAGCAATTTTTTTGTTTGTTTGTTAAGTCCTGTGTACTCAGTTCACTCGGGAAAGCCCTGAGGACATGGCCAGATACCCACTTGGTCATGTGACAGGGATGTGAACTTAAGGCTGAAGCCCAGGCTTATAAGTTGGAGTGTGTTTTCTTGTGGTTGAGGGAACCTGTATTTCTCTTTCCCCTATGAAAAATACAACATGGAAAGAGTACACTTGAGAAATGAGCCATTGTAAATGTACCCCCAACTGTTTCTCCAACTCCTAACCCCTTGTGTATGCTCAGGATGTGTGAGTCCTCTATGCTTAAAATAGTAAAAAAAAAAAAAAAAAATCCCCTTTTCTTAAAGGGAAGAATTATATTTTATCTTTATAGTAAAAATATCAAACTTGGATTAGATAGTGTGTTGGTTTACTCTTTTAGTTTTAAATCTGTGTGTTCATTTTGCGAAACATACGCTCTTTACTGGGAAAATGAAGAGTGATTTAATTGACATTTGTTAAGTGTTATAGACAGATATCTTATGTCAGAAGATTGCTTGACTTGGGATGATAGTACTTGTGAAAGGAGATTTACTTAAGAACTTTGGAGTGTAGGATATCCCATGCTGATTTCAAAGCCCTTGGCATCTTTATTATATAGTGTTAAATGATAAAATCATGGAAGCCAAATGGTATTACTTGGCTAAATTATCTGAAAAAAAAAGTGAGCTCAGGTCTGATCTGCATTGAAGTTTAGGGTCTAATTTTTGCCTAAACAGCCAAATGGTCAAACCCAGAAGTAGTTGGTTCCTTCCAGCAATAACTCAGCTCATGCCCTACCCTCTTAATGAACTGATGTTGTTTAATAAGCTGTTTTTAGACTAAGAACCATTATGCAGGCCTCATCTGGTTGTTATCTCATTTGGGTTATTGGTCTAATGTATGGTAACATGTTCAGTGTATTAAACTATTATGCACATGACCTGAGACTCTGTGTTAGTCTCTCTTTGTTGTGTTCTAGTCACTGCGCACTTTTACATGTGAGCTTACTAGAGGTGAGTTCACTTTAAAACTCAACCAAGTTATGGATATTGTCGACTCAAGACAATTCACTCTGTAACAGGGCTGCAATGGAACTGAGTCACTGGAGAAAATACTACAGCCTACCATGAAAGCCAATGTTTGGGAGCCCAGCAATCAAAACTCTGATGATCTCAGAACAGCTGTGCAGCTGGCAACAGAAGGTTACCCCCAAACCCAAGCTGTGGCCACTAGTGTGAAGGGCACTGCTATTTTGTAAGATATAGTCAGCATTCCAGGCCCCAGAGAAGATAAGGGTTGGTGAGAACTAAATCTGCTCTTCTGGGGCCAGTCCCTATTAGATGCCAGGGTCCTGACTCTGACACTGTTGTAACTGGACTCACTCACAGAAGTATGAGATATCCATGGTCCATATTTCCATAGTCAAGCAAATCCCACAATATGTTCACCTCTGTAGCAGCAGTCTACAAGGAAAGGCTTTTAGAAGAGTCACTGATGGCTATTGAACTCAGCTGATTGACAGTAGTGGCCATCCAACTCTACTGATTGACAGTGGTAGCCATCCAATTTTGCTGATTGGCATCTCACAGGCACTTCCTCAGCCTCAACCCTCTTGGAAAGCATCACTGAAAGATGCTTTTTATTCAGTGAGTCAGCAAGGAGCAACTGCTTCCAATTCTTACAGCATAGCAAGTACACACATGCGAGGGCGTGTACACACACACACACACACACACACAGACACACACACAGAACTTCAAGAAACTAGATTAAGTCTCATCTTTCAATGCTTTGACATTCTATTATCTTTATTTTAAAACAACATATACTAAGATGGCCCTTTTAGATGTATCCTCTCTGGGAGAAGTTATTGTGTTTATATTAGTAAATTTTTCTCACTATTGTGACAAAATGCCTGATAAACACTAGACCCATAATACTAGCAAAAATGACTGAAATCAGAGAAAGACATTTCTCACATCCAAACAACAAAAGGCAGAATGATGACCAGCCTGCTGGCTCAGTGGGAAAAGAACTTTCCTGCAAACCTGACAATAGGGAAGACCGTTCAGTCCTCAGACCCCTTGGTGGAAGGAGAAAACAAAATACTGAAATGGTCCTCTGACCTCTGCGTGTACACTATATGCTTACTCCCCTGTGTATGCATGCAAACCCCAATACACACATAAACAATAATTAATTAGTCAATGAATTGATTAGTTAATTAGTTAATTTTAAGTGAAAAAGTTCAACAAATCAATAAAATGTGAAAATAAAACTGGCAAGGGTTTTTGAACAGACACAATCACAAGCATTTAAAAAGTATTTAACAATAACCAGGCATCTGGAAGCAGGAAATTAAAACAAAACCAAAGGAATCAAAAGCTTAAGGATGATACTACCAAACAGGAGTGAGGATGTAGGACAGCCAGGACCCTTCATCACCCTAAGACCAAACACAATAAAGATACTATGTGCAATGAGATGGATATATGTTAGCCTTATCAGCCAGGGATTCCACTCCTAGATTCTGTTAAGTCATCACCAAATCCAGCAAGTATTCTTGCCTCTTTGGTTGAAAGGCATGCAAGAACATCTTTAGTGTAATAGCAAAATCCCCCAATTCTTGATTATGATAGAAGGATTAGCGAATCATACTGTATGGACTGCGGAGCCTTTGTAGCTAAAAGGATGAGCCAACTACAGGATGGGTAAGTATAAAAATAAAGCACAGAGCAAAGGAACTAGGCAGAAGGACGATGAACTGTGAGTGAATTTGTACCATTAGACTGAGCTGGAGCACAGCTTGAAGAAACCAGATGGGCTTGTCTCTGGTTTCTCTATTTGTTTATGTTGTGAGCTTTGGTTGTTTTTGTTTTTAAGAGAGAGTCTTATTATATAGTTATGGCTGACCCAGAACTCACTGTGTGGACTGGGCTGGTCTCAAACTCATAACGAGCCACCCAACTCTACCTTCTGAATACTGGGGTAAAGGTGTACACCACCATACCTGGCCCATGGTTGTCTTTTGAGTAGAGGTAGAATGCTTGACCTGGGAGAAGGTACAAAAAGACCTTGAAGTGTGGCAAAAGTTCTAATTCTTGGTAAGAATGGCCCTTTTGGATGTGTTCATTCTGTGGAAAAGTATTGTTTTCCTATTAGTCACTCTTTCTCAGAGATGCGACTAACTGACAAAAGCAAACTAAGGACAGAAGTGTTTATGTTGCCTTACAGTTTGGGAGGACACAGCTCATCATGGAAGTGAAGGCATGGTGAGTGATTAATCACACTGTGCATGTCCACAGTCAGGAAGTAGAGACATATGCATTCTTGTGTTTCAGTGGACTTTGTCTTTTAAAAAACAAAACTGGTTTTGTCTGAGTCCCAGCCCACAGATGATGCTACCCACATTCAAGGTGGATCCTCTCCCTTTGAGTAACCATTTCTTAAATGCCCCCACAAACATACTCAGGGGAGTGTCTTATAGGTGACTATAAATCAGGCTCAGCTGACACCAAGACAAAGCATCTCAACACTGTGCTTTGATCACTGGTGCACTCTCTGTGTGACAGTTCAATGAAAAATTTCCTAAGGACAATGACGTTTGCAACCCAGTAAACAGATTCCATTGTCCAGCAAAGCATCACAGCCCCTGCTGGGGCACTATCCCCATCAGAGTGCAGGGAGCATGTTAGGAATGCATAGGTTCTCAGGAGAAGCTAAGGAAAAATGCTGGTGGTGTTTGGCTATTGTCACAACTTGTTTGAATTGTTTAAAATATGAGACTCCTGAGGAGAAGAGAGCAAACAGGGGCTTCCCTGCTGTCAGCCATGGCTCCCATGTCCACCTTTAGCAGTCTGCAGAAGATCCCCTCTCCCACCTTGGCTTTTGCAAGTCATGACTAGGAGTGGATCTCAGTCCCTGAAAGCGGCTATCTTCTTCCGTGGAAGACACACAAGCCTTGTACCATGCTTTGCTAGAATATAGAGGAGGGAATTGGTGAAAAGGACTTTGGGGAGAGTCCTGAAAAGATCTAGAATCAGCTATCCTCATCAGGCCTGGCCTTCAAGTTTTAGGTGTCTTTGGATGTCCTTAGCCTGTACCTATGACTGTTCTCTGGCTTAAGACAAATGCCTATGTTAAGTTCCAAAGAAAGTCTGGGCTGTGGAGATTGGACTGTGGGTAAAAGCACTTGCCGCTGAAGGCAGAGACACCAGTTCAGACATTATCTAAGTTTAAATCTTATATAAAAGAGCACAGGGTAGTGAACATATACAATTCCAGCACACCTACAAGATGGCAGAAGAAAGAACAACCCTCAGAAGTTCAAGAGCATCTATCACAGTGTGTACAGTGGGGAGACAGGAGACCTTGTCTTCAAACCTCCACACCCCAGCCATGAGACACATAACTTGTGCGCACAGTCAGAAACACACCACATACACACACATACACACACACACACACACACACACACACACACACACACACACTGGTATAGAAAGATATCCAAGACACACCTGGGAATAAAAGACAAAATATTTGTACAATAAGATTACACTGGTGAGCAGACTGCAGGCATTACAACTCTAGAGGACACCAAAGGAAAAGAAAGGGTGTTGGTGATCATTTTAATCCAAAAAGAAACTCACCCTTCACTTTGCTCCTCTTTCTAATATTTAGTCTCTGCTTCTACAGTTTTCAGAAGCTAATGATCTTTGACACAGTAAACTTTACTCACTACTTATGTTTCATTTGTCTGACAAAGGATTGCATATGCTATGTATAACATACCAGAAACTATGAGTTAAAACTCCACAGGAAGGGTCATAATTCCCTTGCATTTCTGGCCCCACAAAAGAACAGGGCTTTCTTTCTCTACTTTTCATTGCCCATCCCCCTCTTTACACACACACACATTTAGGATGGGTTGTTCCTTCTTTAACTACCTGGAAACACTGAAATGCACACACCCAGAAGTGTTTCCCTTGTGATCTAAATTTGTCAAGTTGGAAATGAACTATTTTCTATGCATATGAGCTATTGAACACTCAAGTTTCATTCGTATTTGTTATTATTATAGAATATATTTATAGGGGCTCTCAAGAAACACACATAGAAGGAAAGGAAGACGAACAACATGCCTGATACCTGGATCGATGAATGATGAGATAAATAAAAGGAACCAGCCTGCACAGAGAATCTTAACAACAAATAGAAGGCAGTATGACCAGTGTTTAAATACCAATTGAGATCTTGCTCCCTGAGTAAACTAAGTGTATCCTTAATCAGTGGGCAAACTATATAGCACAGTGCCAGGCTCATCAGGAGAGTAGACATTCCTAACTCTGTCACCTCAAGCACTGCCCTTAGTGATTAACTTGCACCAAGCCCCTTGATACTAGTATGTGATGTGTAAGCTAGGCACGGCCATCATGTTTCCTACATGTATCAGAAGGTCAGGCAGATGAATGGCTGGGGATGTGGTAGGAAAGCTGCCTAAAACAAGACACTAACCAGGAACAAATAAACCAACAAAGCCTCAGATAGGAAAAGAATTCACCCCAAATGACATCATAACTACTGAGCCAGGGTTTAACCATTAAAACATTTTTTTTCCACCAAGAGTGCATTGCTGTCCCTCTTAGCACTGTGTCCAACACTGATGTCATAAACATGTGAACTGGCAGAAGGCATATCTGAACTGTGCCAGAGATGACATAATCTTTGCTTCTGAAGGTTTCAAGTGCTTGTGTGAGGTAATGTTGTCTTTATTAAACATATCACAGTGGCTTTCAGTTTCCCAGTGCAGAGAAAGCAGAAGTTTCTGTTTCAATTCACAACATAGGCTCATTCTCAGTACAGGCAGTGTTCTGTTCCTTCAGGAAGATGAGTGTTTTCCTTCTTCACAAAGATCTCAGGAGATGTTTTCTGAGAAAGAAGTGGAGGTCCACAGTGTAGTACCTCAGCAGCATCACCAGCTCCTGAGTACAGAACCTCAGCATTACCCAGCCTCTGACCACAGAACCTCAACATCACCCAGATCCTGAGCATAGAACCTAAGCATCACTCAGCCCCTGAGCACAGAACTTCAGCATCACCCAGCTTCTGAGCACAGAACCTCAGCATCACCCAGATCCTGAGCACAGAACCTCAGCATCACCTAGCCCCTGAGCACAGAACCTCAGCATCACCTAGCTCCTGAGCACAGAACCTCAGCATCACCCAGCTTCTGAGCACAGAACCTCAGCATCACCCAGCTCCTGAGCACAGAACCTCAGCATCACCTAGCCCCTGAGCACAGAACCTCAGCATCACCTAGTTCCTGAGCACAGAACCTCAGCATCACCCAGCTCCTGAGCACAGAGAACTTCAACATCACCCAGCTCCTGAGCACAGAATCTCAGCATCACTCAGCCTCTGACCACAGAATCTCAGCATCATTAGCTCCTGAGCACAGAACCTCAGCATCACCCAGCCTCTGAACACAGAACTTCAACATCACCCAGCTCCTGAGCACAGAGCCTCAGTATCACCCAGCCTCTGAAATCAGTACTTCAGCTGCATCACCCAGCTCCTGAGCACAGAACCTCAGCATCACCCAGCTCCTGAGCACAGAGAACTTCAACATCACCCAGCCTCTGAATACAATACCTCAGCTGCATCACCCAGTTCCTGGGCATGAGGTCTCTAACTTCCAAATTTTGGCCCTAACTATTCTCACTTTTGTCAAGAAAGACCATAAAGAAGGTAAAAGAAGGATCACAAAACATGTGATCACATGATATTCAGGATTCCACAATATTACTTAGAAAATGTAAAACTAGGGTCTGAGGAGATTGTTCAGTCTATAAAATGCTTGTCATGAACTCCTTTGGGACATGAACCTGGAGACAAGAACTAAGGCAGAGCCATGAAGATACTCTACTTCCTGGCCTATTTTCTGTGGCTTGCTCAGCCTGCTTTCTTATATAGCTCAGGACTGCCTGCCCAGGGGTGGCACCACACAGTGAGCTGCGCCCTCATGCATTCATTAACAATCATAAAGTTCCCACAGTTCCTTCCCAGTACCAGCCTAGATACTCTCCTGCACTGAATTTTCTCTATCAAGCAAACTTATTCACCATCCCTCAACAGAAGTTTACTCAGGTGCTCAGGACATGAGCAGAGTAGATAGAATATCAAATGGATGAGCCCTAAGCCCAATCATTGATAGAAGCATTATTTCTCCCTGAAGTCTCATTAGCCAGGCCGTATTGTCTACATTTATCTCGGCATTCTTATCTTCTAAGCTCCTACAATAACCAGTCATTAAACTCTGCTTCTAGTGTTCAGTAGCTTTTCCAGCCCAAAGTCCCAAACTCTTCTACATTCCTCCTACAAAATGGTTCAAAAAGCCTTAAAGCCGCATGGTCAGGGTCATCAAAGTAATGGCTCTACTTCTTGGTATTTAACAATTTTGGTCTTTTGTCTGCTGTTATCATGATAGCTTACCCTGGACAAAATGAGAGAGGGATTTTTTGGCTCTCATTTCCAGATGCTGGTACATCAGAAACTTGAAGTAGCTAGTCACACTACACCCACAGCAAAAAACAGAGAGCAATGAATAAATGCCTACATGTTGGTATTCCTCTTTCTCTCTCCTTTTTGTTTCAGTTTTGTGCCCAGCTCATGAAACAGTATTGCCCTCATTCAGGGTGAGTGCTCTCACCCCAATTAACTTAATTAAGAAAACTCTTGACAGACATGTCTCTGGGCCAACCTAACCTAGACAATACCTCATGGAGCCTTCCCAGATGGTTCTAAATGGTGCCAACAAAACCAATCATCACAGTTCCCATGCTGTACTTATTACTCTAGGACTAAAGTATTGTGACCTTTGACCACCATCTTAATTAACCTCCCAACTTCTGATAATCTTCATTCTACTGTCCACTTCAATGTTCACATTTACCTTACAGATGAAGACAGAACTCATGGCCAGCAGTCCAGGTACCCTGTGACCTCCACATGCCCCCATGGGGATTCCAAGCTGATTTTCTGATGTTCACATTAGACTTCCCTGATTCTGTGCTGATTCAATGATGAAACTATACAGTACCCAGCACCACTCTTCAGGAGCTGACTTACTCGGCTCCCTTGTGACTTTACTCAAAGTAAAAGGCACTTGATCTTGTCATCTCTCTGGGACCTAGACCAAAGTCTGCTCTTTTACCACCAGGAATTTAGTGATTCACACCACTCCCTATGCTTTCCTAACTGAAAGTATGGCATCTCCTTAAAATTCAGCTTTTGAACTCACCTGCCCATCTACTCTAAGCCTTAGACATTTGACAAATCCAGGCTGAGCCCTGACATCAAGCCTGTGGGGAGCTCACTATCGCTTCCATATGTTCTCCCAGACGCCTCTGGCAGTGGCATCTGATACGAGCATCTCCACTTGCCTCATGGACCTCTGAGTGTGTTGAGGCACTGTGGAGCCTGCTCTCAACACTCCAGTGTGTCGACTTTCAGAAGAATAATAAAGCAAAAACAGAGCAAGAAGAAAATATTCCAGTGAATTGTTTATTGATAGAATTCTGAATTGAACATGGTTATTCTGATGCAATGATATTGATATTGGAAAATAGAACTAGGAAAAGGTAGGGTGCTGAGATATTACTATTCTATTATTTTAATTAAGAAAATATTTTTTGTCATTATAATAAAATTGTTAGAACTGGGAATATAGTTTGGAAATAGAGTGCTTGACTTGCATGTATAATGACTTATGTACCTATAACAATACACACACATACACATACACAAACCACATACACATCATACATGCCCCCCCACAATATAAATACTACACACATCACACATATACACACACACAATGTAAACACTATACACATCACACACATGTACATGGACACACATATATTCACACACCACACATATTACACAGGCACAAAAATCATGCACAAATGAAATGAAACAAAACGATTAAAAATAAGTATTTAGGAATTGTAAAAATGCACCTTTCTCCCCCTCACAGGTTTGGAGATCAGTTTTTCAGGTGGAAAGCCCTTCCTGCAGTACAGAAGTGAGGACATGGGTAAACTTGTGAGGTTCTACAAAGAAGAGCAGACCTTGCCCTCCCTCAGCATCCTGAGCCACAACAACCTCATCTGGGAGAGGTGTTTCAGGGTCTATGGTGAGCTAGCTTAGGCGACACCTTGGTCCCTGCACTTCATACCGTTGTCAAGTGCATTTCCTCCCACCCTGGGCTCCAGGCCAGAGCATTTAGGAACAAGGAAGAAAGAAAATCTAATCTTGAAATTCTAATTTCCCCACAGACTGTGCATGTAGTCAGACCATTTTGATTCTGTAGGTGTCAAATACATAAGTGTTGTAAGACAGATAACAGAGATGTCAGCACCAAGGTCTCAGCCTCTAGCTTAGCATGTGTGAACACCTGGGACCTAGGCTTAGCCACCACCGAAGAAAACTACAAACTGTGTAGTAAAACCTGTGGGACCAAAAACCATGAGTTTCTTTGTGAGAGGAGAGAACCTCAGTTGAGAAAATGCTTCCATAATATAGGGCTGGAGAGAAGGCTAAGTGGGTAAGAGCACTGGCTGCACTTCCAGAGGACTCAAAGGCAGCTCACAACCCTCTGTAACTACAGTCTCAAGGGTGCCCTCTTCTGGCCTCCTTGGGGTTGTGGTGCACAGACACGCTTGCAGAAAAAACCATTCATAACACACAAAATAATTAAAAAAGAGATGGGCCTATAGGCAAGCATCAGGACACTTTTTTAATGCAATAATGATTAATGTAAGAGGGCTCAGCCAATTGTGGGTGGTACCACCTCTAGTCAGGAAGCTCTGAGTTGTGTAAAAAAAAAAAAAAAAAAAACAGGCTGAGCAAGCCATGGGGAACACGATAGTGAGCAGCATTCTCCCATGGCCTCTGCTTCAGTTCCTGTCTCCAGGTTCCTGTCCTGAGTTCCTGCCCTGACTTTCTTTGATGAGGAACTTTGACTGGAAACTTGAGCAAAATAAATCCTTTCTTTCCTGTTGCTTTTGTCATAATGTTTCATCCCAGCAATAAAAACCCTAACTAAGACAGTGTCCAAAGGTCCATGTGTAGACTGGCTTATTTGGAGGCTTCTGGTGAATTCGTCCATGTACCCATGATTTAAAACCATCAAGTCCTAAGATCAGGGGCCCCACTGGTTAAATTTTTCCATGTTTATATTGTCCTTATATAGTGTAGAACTTAGCATGAAGAAGCCCTGAAATTTGTGCAATTATGACTAAGGTCATTTTCATAGGCAAATATAACTTTGTTTTACTCTTGCTTTGTGAAAAATTTGGGATTTGAAGTCATTTAAACAGCAGTGGTCAGAGACACTGGCCAGTGGTCATTTATAAGCTGTGTCTTCAGAGTGAGGCTATCAGAGGTGTAGTTGACATCTGTCTGTGGAGGAGGGTGGTGGTGTGCAGACACAGTCTATGGAGGCTGAACAGGAATGGGCATCCAGAGTTACAGGAGAGGGTGAATGAAGGAAGAAGCCACTATATTCCAATAGTTTGTGAAGGGAGGTACAGATGGAAACCACAGGGATGCTCTCAAAAGGAGCCTTGAGAGTCAGAATCAGAGAGAGAAACAGAATGCAGGAAGCAGAGAGTAGTGGGCCAAAGACGGGTGGTATATGCCTGAACTATACCCTCCTTCCAGGGGGCACTCTGCATCCTGGTTCCTGTGTTGTCCAGAAAAGGGGCAGAGGCATCTAGTGTGTACCTGGGAGAAATGGGGTAACCCATCACTACTGTCAAGGAGAGAAAGGGGAAAGCATGGAGACTGGAGATTGGAATGTGTCAGGCCTTCTCAAAGTGGTCTGATGGTCAGTCAGTTACAGTCCTGAAATGACTCTTGTATTATGTGGAAGTCTGGCAGATCCTCAAATGATCCAACTCACACAAAACTACATCCCAAATACAAATATATGTAAACAATTCAAATTACTTAGATGCTTGAAGAACAAGCACGTGTGTGCCTCTTTGCTCCATCTCTAAACAATTCTCTGTTTCTGGCTTAAAAGATGAGGGATGGGAAACTGTGCTTGGCTCAGAAGACAACTGATTAGAGTGCTCACAGACTCTACATTTGTAGTATTTTAGTGGGATGTCTAAGGCTCACTCTGTGATAGCAAAGGCAGAGAGTAAAGAACAGCAAGGTACAGGCAGGTATGTGTCACCAAGCTTAGAGAGAACATCCACTTCTGAGCCCATCTCTAACTGAGCCCACACAGGTTCTGCTTTCCTCCTAGCAGTAAATCTCAGGGCATGTTTGGGCTGTCTCCACATAGGACACTCATTTGGATCTCAGATCAGAGAGTGTCATACAGTGCTTCTCACTCGGCACATATTGCTAAGTACATAGCCATCGGGACCCTAATAATACTTCTAAGTACATCACACATGTGTCTACATAATCCTGACATGTCGCCCCATGGCTGGAGCTTACACACAGCACCCACTGGGGTTACACAGGCTTAAGTAGCAGCCATAATACAGGGATTACACAGTACCCCACCAGAATCTAGGCTCTTCTGGTAAAACACAAAAACTGAGTAAATAGACATGTTCTGTAAAACCATTCCTCCCAAGAGTTGTGACTAGGAGGAGGGGATATCACGGAAACACAGCCAAAGATGGAGAGGTGTCAGGATGCAGCAACTGACTAATTGATGCTCAGCAAACTTGCAAATCAGCCAAGGTGCTACTGGGAGAGACTAGCTTTTATGTTTTTGGTTTTGAACTTCTATTTTCCCTTGATTTTGTTGGAGATTACATGTTCAGTTGCCTCATCCTGATATGATACCCTTTTAGGAATTTACTTGAGGTCATGTTTTGGAACATCTTGAGTTGTTTTCAGTAACAGGAAATTCCCTGATTCTGGCTCTGGTTTGTGTTTTTTAAATACAAGCAACATGAAATGAGGCTTGAGATAGAAAGTAAACTTAACTCTTCACGATGTTAGAGAACAGGTTCACGGAGTCTTTGAAACCCTCAGCTTCTATAATCCGAAAGACATTTCAAGAGGAGGAGTATACTAAGCAAAGTCACAATAACCAGGATAGCTCAAGCTTGGTTAGCTGCATGGAATATCTCTCCCCTGAGGATGCCTACTCTTGTCAGGCAGGGAGAGCAGGGAGCATTGAAAGAAGAGAGAGGAGTCACAGAAACACACAGCAAAATGTGAGCTGCGGAAAACCAGGGAAGGGGATTCGGAAACAAGGATGACTCCCAGTGTTGTTTGAGTTCCAATAATGACCTTCTTGAGCGTTCTTTATACACAGCCTTGCAGAGTGATCTTATTTGCTCCCTGGTTCCTACCCAGCTGCCCTTGTCTGGGTTTTCTCAGCCTCTGGGTCAGTTATACCTGACATAGCACAGGGTGTCTCTAAATATTTATATTGTAGATCAAACGCACAAGATGCGTCAACAGAGCTACTGAGCCTGGAAAAAGTGCTAGGTATCTTCTACAAAGCAAATTTATCTGTGTGATATAAAGAGAAATAAATCTGAAATTGTTTTAAAAGAGATAACTCTAAAGAGATTAAAAACTAATTTCAAAACTTTTGGGGGGGGGAAATTGTATGCAGTAATAAACGATAGAATGTCTTATAAATACAGCAGTAAGAGTTTGTGAAAGCATGTGTAGCTTTAAATGATTAAATTCAGTAGCTCCATCATTTTTTATGCATATCTGTGATTGGATGACTATTTTATGTAAGTACCATGTCTAGCTCACATCTCAGTAACACACACTAAAGAAAGTAAATCACTAAAAATAGTAAAACACTGGTATAAACACAATGTGCTTTTATCATAAAGCATGTCCTAATGACCAGAGGAATTGGTTCTTTGTATTTTTATATATTCTTTCAGAATTTCATACATGTATTCAATATAATTCTATACATTTGTTACTTTACCACTTCAACTCCTCCCCGTCTCCCTCCCATGCCCTTCTCCTAACTTCATGCCCTGATTTGTTGTTTTTAAAATAATCCAATGAGTCTAATTTGTGCAGCCCAAATATTCCTGTGTGTGACCCATCCTGCTGAAGCATGGGCAAACCACCAAAGGCCACACCCCTAAAGAAAATCAAGTCTCTGTCCCCATCAACTGTCAATAATTCTTCAGATAAGGGTGGTCCTCATAACCCCCTCCCCCATCCATACTGTAATGTTGATTGGCAGATCTTCTGTAGGCTACCACAGCCTTGTGAGTTCATGAGAGCAATGGTTATCATATCTAAAAATGTCTTCAGTCTTCCTTGATCTCTGACTTTTACAGTCTTTCTTCCCTATCTTCTGCAAAGCTTGCTGAGCTTTAAGAGGAGGCCATATGACATGGATGTCCTACTTATGGCTGAGTATTTCACAGTCAATTTCTCTCTTCACTTGCTATGAGTCTCTGCTTTAGCTATATCCACTTCAAAGAGATACCTCTTTGATAAATACAGAGAACTGAGCTTATCAATAGGTACAGAGATATATGTTTAGAAGGTAGTTTGATTTTACGTTTGTGTAGCAAAACAATAGTAGTAGGTTCACCCCAGGGCCTGTGAGCTCACCAGCCAATGGATTCTTGGCCATTATTACAGTACTAGGATGTGTTTGCTTCTGTCTAATGTGCCTTAAATATAATCAGAAAGATGTTGGTTATCCCCATAATATTCATGCCACTATTATATGCATGGGGATATCTTTCCAGGCTGGGCATTATTGTATCTTGCATGGTTCACAACAGTATAAGACTGTTGATGAATTTACTCTCCAAGTAGCTGGCCTAGCACCTTCTGGGGCTTTGAAATCCAGCAAGAATGGAGGGAGCTTCTAGGCCAGTACCTGAAGGATTTCCCCAAATCCTGTGACCAAAGTTTGTGGTGCTTTCAACAAGAAGGTCTTAGTTCTTTGGGGAAGCTGAGAACAATGACAATTGGCTGCATAGTTTTAAGAATTCTCTGCAACCAACAATTCAAGGGGAGATATCCCACACCTGCATCTGGACTTTTTATTTTGCAACCAAGGGTTCTTGGAAGAATATTATGCCCCATATAAAGTAACTCCATATAAACTCATATAGATATATGTGTGTGTGATGTTTAGAAAATAGTAAGTTTACATATGGTATTTTCAAGCATACTTAGTGTAAAAATTTTTTTGATACTTTCCTGTAGGTTAATATTTGGACATTCTTGCCATCTCTTCTGACAGCTTTAATGAAGAAGTCAATTGATAATTTTAAAAGTTTAATGAAATGTAGAAGGAAATTATTAGTTGCTTTTCCATGTCCTTGTAAAGTTTCTGAGGACCAAAGCTGTGCTCCTTATTTGATATCATTTTTTTTTGGTAGTTTCCACAATATGGCACAGAGACAATTAGCTCTGACAGAGGCAGTGTGGTCTGAAGAACAAGAAAGGCTACCTGGGCTTGAGATGTGGTTCAGTTACTAGAATGTCTGCCTAGCATATATGGAGCCCTGGGTTAGAGCTTCATCTTTGCATAAAACTGAATGAGTGGGTCACATCTCAGCACACTGGAGGTGTGGAAAGATCAGAATTTCAAGGTCATCCTCAGCTACAGAGTCAGTTTCACTCCAGCCTGAGTCACCTGAAATCCTGACTAGAAAAACTATGAAAGAAATATTTACTACCCGACCCTTGACAAGAAGAAAATAAATAGCTAAAATACTCCCAATGGAAAGTACAACAATACCTTGATATAAACATAGGCGGGAGCCATCTCCTATCTCCCATCTCCTGTCAGCATAATATTGGAATGTTCAGTGATAGCTCCCATTATTTCCCAGGTGACCTACTACAGAGAGCTACACCTGTACAGTGGAAACTAGGGAGAGTCATTGTATGGTGGCTGCTGTTGTGTGGAATGCCAGTGATAAGCTAACTGTCCTCCTGAGACAGCTGGAAGGGTAAGAGAAGGAAATCTAAGGTCCTGTTGAGAGCAGCCTACATGATGAAATTTTCTTTCGGCCTGAGACACAGAGCTGAATGCTGACTGGATAGACTGGGCCCTTTGGAGTACAGGTCAGTGTCATCCCAAAACACATACAAATTGGACAGGAATTGTTGGGTTCAGAAAATGTATACACCCATTGCAGGACAGACAACAGTGCACACACTGGACAGTACATGTCAAATGAAAAATAAAATTCGATTCTGTTTTCCTTTGCAGATGAAAGACTCCTACCTCATTCTGGATTAATACGAGAATATCCCTAAAGGGTTATAAAATCACTGAAAGCCAGCAGAGCAGCAATGCCAGAGACTGCTAAAATGAGCACATTCAGAACACATCTGTTATGCCCAGTGTCCCTCTGGTGGTTTTATGTTCACTGTGGTACAGCCCTGGATTCACATGCCAAGTTCCCTCTCAGAACATCCCAAGGCATTATCCTGGACCTGGATTGGCATGAACCACCGTAAGATGATATCCCAGGTAGCCATGCATCTGCAGATGTCATAAGGATGTCACACTTGGTAGAGCCCTGCACTGTGTGGTCTGGCATGATTTTGAGGGTCCTGCTGTGACAGCACACTGTCACCTCCACTCTACACTGTCTTGGGTAACCCAGGGGCTGCCAACACCTCCATTGCAGATGAACCTTGACAATGGGAGGAAGCCTTATTGTCCCCTTCAGACACCAGCGATATTATCTCTGTGGCCATTGCTTCCAAAGGAAAAACCCACCCTTCTTAAAGAAGGAAAGAAATCACACATGCTTTCCTCTCCTTTGTTGTTGTTGTTTGGAACCTTTGGATTTATAACTTCTGCTGATATTCCTAGCAGAGGACAGACAATTCAATTCCAGTCTGGGTTTTTTTCTTTTAAAAAGAACCATGGGCTCACTGTTGACTTTGGATTTATGGACTTTTGAGAAGTTCTTATCAGAACGTTTGTGTTTTGTTATTTTCAAGAGAATTGTGATACATTACAGCAATTTATTGATGTCAACTTGAGTGTTATACAACTTATGGGGGAAGTAACCATAGAAATGTTCAGTGTATAGGTCTAAGGTTAAAAAATAAAGGAAAATAAAAGTTATTTGGAGTATATTAATTGTCATGATTGGCTGGAGATTTAACAATATTCTCCAATAAGCTGTCTGGTCTCTGCATAGTGGAAACAAACATGGACAAGCCAACATTTATTTTTGCCAACTGAATAACTTTCTGAGTGCTTATGCACAGCCTGATGCCCTACAGGATGTTCAGGATAGAAGCACACGAGTTTGAAGACCTCATTCCTGCCTGTAAAGTTGGAATGGAAAGGGTAGGAGGAAGGCAAACGGATAGGATATGTCTGGGGAACTTCTGTCCTTGGCCCTGCTCTTGCTCACCTCAGTAGCCTCTGTATTATCCTCTGCTCCTTCCAGGGTGAGGATTCAAATCACTCACACACAGCTGCCATCTTACTGAAGTCAACCAGCTGAGCTTCCTCACAGTGCAGTGCTGTATCCACTCTGCATTATGCCCTCATTTACCATAGTATACAATGTCTAGACAAACCCTGGTGTCCGCATTTAGGGAAATTCTGTCCTGCTGCCACCCTGCAGTGCACTAGAGTTACATGTCCTTGGCTACTAAGGATATACGTCATATTCTTCATATACTTCATTTAATTCCTCTAGTCCACCCTCTCCATGGGTGTGAGTTTGTGAGTGGGAGGTCGAATTTGAGTAGTTCACAATCCTGCTCAGTTCCCCATATCTACTTGCTGGCTTGATTGGGATGTCAGAAATGGTTTCATATGGATACTCACAGTTGTTTTAACCTTTCATAACCTTTCATAAGGTAAACCATATGAAAACATACCGGTATCTATCCTCAAAGTCCATCCTGGATGTTGTAGTGGAAAGTGAAATATGGGAATGTAACATGGTTGCCACAAAGGCAGGCTGGTGAGGCTGAGAGTGGAAGGAGACCCTGGCCATCTGTGGGGAAGTCCACAAGCATTTGCAAGGTCCAGGTCTTTCTCTAGGGCTGACAATCACTCAGCTGCAAATCACATCTGATTGTCTGAGAATTATTGTTATTGAAAAGCAGGTTAAAAATCAGAATTTATATAAAATACTCTAGGACACTCATGTAGTCAAAAGCCTCTTCATGTGAAAATAGTGCATGACCTTATTTAATATGTAACCTGCACAGAATCTCAGGCCTGTTTGCAAAAGCCCAAGGAAATTCTGCTGCAATTCCAACCTCCTCTGCCACTAGAAGGCACTTAGCTGCTTGATTCCCTTTTAAGTATTTTGCAAAAATTCTGCTTTTAAATCTGCGTTTCCGTATTTGATGATTTTTCCCCCTCCCACAAAATATTCTTACTTCACTGTAATTCAACTAAGACATGATGGTGTAGCATCCGGAATAGGACAGTTTCCTTACTTTGTAACTTTAACTTGTTTATTTGAGGTGTGTGTGTGTTGGGGGGGGTCTAACTATGGAGGCCTAGGCTGGGAGGAACTCATGAATCTCCTATCTCTGTCTCTCGAGTGCTGGAGATTACAGGCATGCACCACCATGCCCAACTTTTATATGCTTTTTTTAAAAAAGAGAAAAATGAATCATGATTTCCCCTGTGGATTTTGATATTACCTAAGCTAAAACAGCCTTCATATAATCAGCTTACATGTAAAACAAATCTAGTTAAGCCCAGTGCACTCTCTTTAGGGATGAAAGCCCAGAGGACATTGGTCAATCCTGGATCATGTGACCTGAACGTAAACTTGAAGCTGAAGCCAAATCTGTGTTTACAGGATATTTCCTTCTAGTGGAGGAAAAACATATTACTCTCTCCCCTGATGGGGAATTACAATATGAACCAAGTGCATGTGCAGAATGAGGAACTCTGAATGCACCTCAACTGACCCTGCATGTGTAGGATGTGTGGGGGTCTTTGCTTAAAACACTCAACAATCTCCTTTTAAAGGGGAGAAATAAGAACATTTTTATCATGAAAGTCAAATTTAACTTTGGATTAAATGTTGGTTTTACTTTACTTCTTCAGTGAAGCCTGAGTGCTTTGGTGAAACACAGGCTTTCTCCCAGGAAACTAGAAGATAATTTGATTTATGCTCCTACAGCTTAAAAGCAAATGTTTTGCTTTCATCCTCTAGGTTTCTTCTGATCATGATGTTTGTCACAGCAACAGAAAGCAAACTAGACATCTGGATTTGGGGAATTGAACTCGGGTCCCAGGCCTGTCCATTGAGCACAATTACCCACTGAGCCATTGGAGCGTCAATCACAATCACAGCAGAATAAAAGATTAAATAAAATACCACCACGACAAAACAACTCTGCCACGAAACACCACCACAGCAAAAAGCTTCAAACACACAGCAATCAGAATGAAGTGTTAGAGGATTTTGATCCTGGTTTTACTCCCATCTTCCTTCAGATTTTTTCATTTGGCAGGTAGTGTCCAGACCCTGCAGATAGATCCTGGTTCTAGCCTACCTGCCACCCTGGCCTAGTAACCATAAGAAAACATGTCTGAGTGTCCCTTAGCTATCTTGTTGGGGTAAGAGGCGGGGTTGCTTCCACAACTTAACTCGACTTACATCTCTGAGAAGGAGTATGAAGTGGAGGTTGGCTGGCAAGAGCCCTCTGGATAATGTGAGGGCATATACAGGGCCTGCATGCATTGTTGCAGAGTTCTGGACCTGAGGGAAGTCCTCTACCCTCCTCCAAGGGGAGGAATGCTGGTGGGAGGCCTTGACTCCATCAGCAGTGCCTATTGCAAGCACCCTTGGAGTGAGACAGTTTCATTTGGCTTCCCATAATTCCCAGGAGGGGAGTCTCCAGTATTCAACATCCCAGCCATCAGGACCTGGAATGCCTTGGTTCTGTCTGTAGCATGTGCATGAAGCACTGAAGCATCCATTGCATTTTAGAAACCTAAACCAATTATATATAACACAATGCATCTACTGCATTACAGAAACTTCACCCAAGCCTAGGTGGTGGAATGCCATATGTTGTCTTCCTATGTTCTTTATTTTTAAGCTTGAGGACCACATCCCAAGGGGCAATGTCCACTGTGAATGAGATTGAGGCACTGAGTTGTCAGGGATATAGATCTGGGGTTCTTTCCTGCATTCTCTTCCTGGCTGTATTCTGCCTGAAAACCTTCAAAATTCTAACATTTTAGATTATAGCTCCTTGTTTCAAGTTTGATATTGACTGATGCTACTTGCTTAGCACTGCGTTTGCTTCTCTATAAACACATGAGTACATACAAAATCAATACTACTCAAAACTATTGTATAATGAATGTGTTAGTTTAGACTGGACTACACTGCAGTAACAAACTTAACCCTACATTTTTTGCAGCTTAATGTATGCGGGCTTCTATTTTGGTAATTGTCCTTCCAAGAGAGTAGCCAGAGACCCCATTGACTTCTTTTGGGGCTCCCATTGACTCAATACACAGCTAAAAGTCTGCTATGATGGAGTCAGGTAAGGTTGAGGATCCCTGACTCTTTTCATTGTCTCACCCAGAAGTGTAGCTCCTATGTATATCTAAGAAAGGAGCCATGAGCCCAAAGGGCAATATGGATGGAAGTCAGAGAGTGGGACATTAAATCTCTGCCATTAACAAGTCCACCTACATCAAATGTAATTTAATTATTCCTTCTGAGTTGAAAAAGCCTTTAAATTTGTCAAGCCACAGGGGCCATATTCTATTGATTATTATGGAAAAGCAGTATAATAAAGAGCGAAAAGGTGGCCAAACCAGCCAAAAGCCTTGGGTAACAGCACACTGATGCCACTGGCTAACAGAGATCTCAGAAACTGGCACAGGCCTCTTTGTGCCTCGGGGTTTCATATGAGCAATGAAAAGCCAGGGCAGAGATTTCTTTCTTTTCTGTTTTTGCTCTAACTAGATTGTACAACATTTGGTTTTGAGACATACATAAAGCTGTGGAAGGCGGAATTCATATACTTCTTTTCTCTAAACAGGATCTCACTTAGCTTAGGTTAGCCTCCCACTCCCTATTTAACCAAGGATGACCTTGAACTTCTAATCCTTCTGCCTTTACCTCCCAAGTGCTCTGTGCATGCTAGACAAGTACTCTACCAACTGAGCTACATCCTCAGCTCCCACTTTCTTCCTTTGACAAATATGTATTGAATGTCCGGAACTTTCCCTGCCAGTGTTGAGAATGGCAGTGAGCAAGATACACCATGCCTCCATTGTGGACAAAAACCAGAATAGAAAGGCCTTGCCTTTTATTAACAGCTCAACCTTTTCACTGAGAGTCATTTATTTTCCCACCATTGGGTGACATGTTTACTTTTATTATCACATTTGTTCTCTAAGTTATAGTTACACATGGCCACATTCCAGGTGCTTGCCTTAGCTTGCTGGACATATTGGTGTCTAAAAAAGTTCAAAATTTATTATCTCATAGTATGGAGATGAGACTATTAGCTAGGCTAGGTTCTCCATAGAAACAGAACCACTAGAAAAATATTCTATACATTCTATACACAAATACAATAGAATAAAAGTCTGTATGCATCTATACAATTAAGTAGAAGTCTAAGATCTAGTGTACACTGTAATTTGTTCTTGTGATTATGAAGAGCAGGACTCCTAAGATTTTCTAGAGCAAACAAGTTACCTTAGAAGCTGCTAGTGAAATTCAGCCTGAGCACATAGTCCTGAGAATCAGGATGGAGCTATATGGATAACAGGGGGTGGGGAAGATTGGAGTGAGTCCTGGAGTCTGAAATCCAAGAGCCAGAAGCTGTTATGTGGGAGGGCAGGAGAAGATGGATGTCCATCTCAGCAGAGAGCAAACTGTCCTGTGCCATCCTTCTATTTGTTTTAGTCCTTCAGCAGGTTGGACCATGCTCCTTGGATGAATGCATCTTCTTTATCTTGTCTGCTGGTTCCAAGGTCAGTCTCTCCCAGCACTCTCAGACACTAGGCAGGCTCTGTGGACATTCCAGAAGCCAGGCAAGCTGACTTATGGTTTTCTTTGATAGGGGATGGATGTCTGAGTTGCAAGTGTGGACGGGGTTGGCTTCTGAGATGGTGAACAAGCACTCGCTCCAGGCTCTCCCTGTCCTTTGATAGTTTACTCAATTCATCTTTGGTGTGTCCTAGTTTACAGAAGGGCCTTCTATTGTGAGTTCTTGGTGCTAGCCCTGAGAAAGTGTGCACCTGTGTCTTGATTTTCCAGTTTCCTAAGAACAACAGTCAACAATGGATGAGGACCCAGCCTACTCTGACTGCATCTTAACCAACGCCACCCATAATGACCCTCTTTCCAAAATGCTCATACTTTGAGCTACTTATAGTCGGACTTTACACAATTTTCTTCGGGGTCTGGGAGGACATATGTCAGTCCACAGTAGCATGGCTAAATGGCTGCAACATGAAAATGGCCGCTTTCTTTGTATCTTCTTGAATACCCTCCTTTTGGAGGACATTGTCTTTATCTTATATGCATATGCACCTCTGATAGACTTCCCAGAGATGTGAAAGCTTGTAAAGAGGTAGGCTCTGAGATAGGTGTGAGTGTGGATTGGAACAGTACCCACGATGACCAAAACGTATCGGAGCTTCTTTCCTGAGCCTCAGCTGGCTACTTGATTCATTTGAAGCATGACACACTGCAGGAAAGCACAGTGTACCCCTGCTTCTGAGTGGCTTCCAGAATGGGATTAATAGACACAGATGGGCCAAGGGTGAGAGGTTATGTCCTGTGTCTCCAGAAACACAAAGTCTCTCAGGATCCTGGCTCCCTAAGGAGAAGCTGAAAGAGGAAAGATATTCGACTTTCTATTCCTCTCTAGAAACAGAGAATTGGATTTAAATAAAAATAACAAAGTTAAGCTGAGACAAGAGGATCACAAGTTTGAGAGAAGGCTGGGCTAGATTGTGAGTTCCAGTACAGCCTGGCAGGGTTAGACTTTCTCAAAAGAAAAAAAAAAGAATTAAAAAAATGTGAATTTTATACTTACAATGTGCAATAGGAAGATTAAACAAATTCCATTTTCTATTTTCTTTTAACTGCAAGCCACAATTTTAACCTTCCTTCAGTTGTGTCTGGGAGAAAACTCACAATGGGTTTCCATTGCTTCAGCCTCTAAACAATTTGCATGGGTACTGGTGCTCTGGCCCATTTCCCCTGGGCATCCACTGCCTATTGAGGGGGATTATAGACACCTGAGCAGTGAGTAGCAGCAAACAACATATCACTGCCACAGACCCAACAGTGAAGTCTTTGAAATAGGCTCAAAGTGATCACCTTGGGAGGAGATGGCCAGTCTTCTCCTGGCAAGGGGCTGGACTAAAGAGCCACTGAGAGGATAGAATGGTCTTAAAAGCCATGCAGTTTTCTGGAGAGGAAGGCATTAACTGTTGAGAGGCAGAGTCAGAGGAGCTAGCTTCATCCATTATTGAGCACTTACTACGTTCAGGCTCTGTGTGGGATTTCACAGAAAGATACTCTGTAGACTGGTAATCTAAACTTCAGTGTAAATATCCAATGCAGGAAGCATGGCAAGTATCATAATCCACATTGAAAACAGAATAAATATATACATATTTGGAGAACTGGGGATGCAGAAAGCAATGACAGACTCAGCAGGCTTCACAGCTAAAACTGGAAATGCACTGTGTGGTGTTGGGGAAGTTTATTTTTAGTTATGTTTGAAATTGTTTTATGCACTGTTGGGTGAGGGGCTATCCTAAGTCTAGGGGGTTCTGTATTGTTTGCTGATGTTGGATTTCTGTGGGCAGATGTTTGATTGCTTATGATCTGTACCTGAGGAGTCCGGACAGAATAAAAACACCTGAGCGGAGATGCTAGGGGTTCCACTGTATGTATGGAGCTGGCCATGATGGTGGTTCCCTCTGTAGAGGTCTGGCAGAGTTTCCACATATGAAAATGTCTCTCTTGCTGAGTCCACACAGCAGCATTCAACTACAAATGGTGCCTGCAATGTGGGGCCCGACATCACGTCAGATAATCCAACGTGGAGACAAAGAAGAAAGAAAAACTCTAGACCTCCGCTGAGGTCTAGTACGCTGAGGGCAGCTCCTTGAGGACAGAGATTATATATATATGCAAAAATATTGAATAGAGGGCTCCTGAAGGAAGAGGAAAGAAAGGAAATAAGCCTCTATGAAGAGAAAATTGTGAAAATTAAGTGAGAAAGTGGGCTCAAAAGTGAGAGTCGCAGAAGAAAGGCCTTTAGAGAAAGACATTTTCATGGTAGAAACAAAAAATTCAGCTGGGAGCGGAAAAGAAGCAAGGTTTCCACAGCTTTTCCTGATAATGGAGCTGACTCTCCCTCCTGCTGCTGGTAGTAGCCGGGACACGGAAAATGATAGCCAGAGCATACTGCTATTCTATAAACTGAATTTGTTGGTGGCTTTTTGTGTGTGAGAAGCCCAAGTAGGTCTTGTGTTTGAGGTCTATGAAGAAGGGTGCATGTTTACCCGTAATTGTGGTGAGAAAGAACGCCAAACTGCTAGACTGTTTCAACCAGAGATTCTTCCCACTGGCCCAGGACCCCCTGCTGTTGTGGATGCCACAGTTTAGAGCCAAAAATCTGCTTAGTTAAACTGAACAGTTTTTTTTTTATTTGTTTCTGCAAACCTGTCTACAAGAAGTCCTGATAAGACACATCTGCTGTGGTGATGAGCCTCCAGCTATTTTTTTCAGCAAACCAGACTTTATCTTAAAACCTGGAAAATGTTTCCTCAAGGTCAGTACACAGAAACTGTCTTCTAGAACTGGCCAAGGTTGTATCTCATGCTGGCAGCCAAACTTGGTACTGTAAAAGTCACCTAGCTGGTGCTGGTTTTGAAGGCATGAAGGGGTCTTTGGAGAATAGCTGAGGCTTGGCTCTGTAAGAGGCCAGGAGAGGCCATTAGTGAAGGTGCAGCCAAAGTAGCAGTTGAAGGCCCAGGTTGAAGGGGTCATGTAGAGAAATTGAGGCTTGGCACCATGAAGAGAGTCTAGGAGAGGCTACTGGTGAAAGTGCAGCCCAGTTGCAGCAAGAGACCTCAGCAGTTTTGGAGATGCCAATAGCATGGAATGACCACCAAGAACAGCAACAGCAGCGGTGTGAGCTAGCCAGAGCCTAGAGGACAAACTGTGTGCCTCGGAGGGCAGAGCCAGAGAAGTGATCCAAGCCCTTTGGAGGAGCCCAGAATATAGTGAGTGAATTCCAGATAAATTGATATTGATAATGTTTTTCTGCTATCCAAAGACATTGTGAAAGCTTGATAGATGTTTGGTTTCATTTGGTCCTGTGCATTAGCAACTCTTCTGATCGTTCCTCTTGTAAATGGTTTTGCTGGTATAGTGTTATATTGTATTATAGAGATAAAGCAATTTTTTGATTGGCTTATACAGAAAAGGGGAAATGATGGAGAAGTTTATTTTTAGTTATGTTTGAAATTACTTTATGCACTGTTGGATGAAGGGCTATCCTAAGCAAATTCTGTATTGCTTGCAGATATTGGATTTATATGGGGGTTGTTTAATTTCTAATGATCTGCATGTGCTATCAGTAAAATACCTGAGGTGCTCTGAAAGAATAAAAACACCTGAGCAGAGACGCTCAGGGTTCTACTGTATGTATGGTGCTGGCCATGATGGTGGTTCCCTCTGTAGAGGTCTGTCAGAGTTTCCACATATGAAAATGTCTCTCTTATTGACTCCACAAAGCAGCATACAACTATAATGTGATCTGCTTCAAATCCTGATTTCCATGCCCACATGGTGCCCACTTCTCTCCCGAGCAATAGCCTCATTAGCTGTCACAAGATGCACGGGTTACCACATAAACACCAATAGGTTTCATTTGTGCAGTTTGATGAGGGTGGGTTTTCTTCCTACCCTCAAATGTTCATAGACTGTGTTTCTAATCCTTTGTGTCACAGGACAACAAAGAACCTCAATACAGCTGCTTCCACTTGCTGTGAGCTCCCAGCCCTCCCTGGTGCAGTCTCTCAATCCTTCATTCATAACTTCCCTCCCCAACCAGGCCTGGGGAGGTGTGAACACATTTTTCTCAAAGCTCAGGCCTTCAGGCAAAACTATTTCTATCTTCTAGTGAGAGGCTGAAACAACAAAGTGCTGTTGTTAGGATTCTTCACATTGTGTGTTTTCTTGAATAATAGCATTTATACAGAGTCTGATGCAAACCAGAGCACTAGGAAGCCAGATCTTGTCCTTGTTTTGTTTTGATTTGACTTTTGTTTATTTGATATAGGGTCCACTATCTAGTCCAGGCTGGCCTTGAATTCGCAATCCTCCTACCTCAGCCCTCAGAAGATTAGGCTTATGTGTGTGAGACATCACACCCAGCAAGTGCATGATTTTGACGATCAGAAACATTTAGTGCAATAACCGGTGATGGTGCAGATGTAGGGCTGGGGAGACAGTTCAGTCAGTGCAGTGCCTGGCATGTAAACCCGAGGACCTGAATTCATATATAGCATCTGTGTAAAAATACAGGTGTGGTGCATCCTGGCCCTGGGTAATGGGAGTGGGGATAGAGACCAGGGGGTGGGGAGGTGGGGGATGGAGAGGGAGGACTTGAGGGAATTGAGGGGGGTTCGTGGAGCTTTCTGGACAACTAGTCTAGCTGAATTAGAGGGTTTCAGGTTCAGGATAAAAGGTAGAAAACGATAGATACCCCAGCATTGACCGTTGGCATGCATGTACATCTATATGCATGTGTATACACACAAACATGCATACCTAGATAGGAAAGTAGCAGCAGAAGACAGATTGTGCAGACCTCTACAATCCTATGGATTAATTCTCTGGAGGAAAACTTGAGAAGTCAAGTTAGCTAATGGAGTATTTTCAGCCAAAGGGTATAGCCTACAGTTGCTTGGGCCCAAGTGCTTCAGCAGAACATCTTAGTAGAGGGAATGTGTATTGGTGTGTGTTTAGGATATTCCACCCATCCATCCACCCAAGGATCTTCCCTAGTTAACTCTCACCTTCTGACATTCCCAGAACCTCCCAAAATATCCTCACCAGCTGGAAGAACAAGCATTTCAAACACTTACTTGTGGGGACATTTCATTCTAGCCATAATACATATTCATGGGCTTCGTTCATGTTTGCACGTTTGACACAGTCTTAAAGCATGAACTTCCAGGAACTACCAGAGGGAATGCAAGACAGTAGCTTATGGGGATTCCCATCTAGTGGTGGCTGCTTCCCATATAAGCACAGAGCCTCAACCTTGGGCTGTGCAGGTTGAGAAGGACTCCAGCATCAGCATCACCAGGTATTAGGGTGAAAGGATGATTCTTGTCCAGTGGCTCACAGTCTTCATGATAAAGGACTTACAAGTACATCAGGCAGTTCTGGCAAGCCCAGAGGCTTTAATTTGCATGGCCAAGACACCATCCAGGGTCTCAGATGCCCAGCTCAGTGATATTCCCAGCTCCTGACTGGTAGGGTCAGGCTGCTTCACGCATTTCTTTCTAGCTGCTGGTTACTGGTTCTTCTAATGTTGAAAACAGGGGTCCACCTTCAGGTGGCCTCATTGTATCCTTGCTTCCTTCCAGAGCACCCCCATCAGTGAGCAGAGGGCTTTCTGGCATTGCCTTCTGGGCTGCCCACCGGGTCCTGGTGCATGGACTCTGCAGCTTCTGTGGACGGCAGAGGGCGCTGGCGTGCGAACTGGCTTTGCTACCCGCGCCCGCGCTCAGTGCGCGCTCGCGCCCCGTCGACCCCGCGCGCAGTTCTCGGGGCGCTGGGCGGGGAGGCATAAAGGGCGCTGCGCTGCGCTGCGCTGAGGGGCGGGCTGCGCGCGGGAGGCTGACAGGGCAGCGGCATCCGCGAGCCGGCACCGGGCGGAGCCATCGCAGTGGCGCGCAACGAGGCCAAGCGGGAGCCGGACCGCGCGGGACCAGGTGGGTGACGCGCGCGTCCCCTTTGTGTCGGCAGCGCCCAAGCGGGCCGCTCGGGACGGGGCTATGCGGGGTTGGCTTCAGCCTCTCCAGCTCCTGTCCTCCGGGCGGCGACCCGTGGGCTCCGGGGCGGCGATGAGGGCTCTGCTCCTGGTGGCTCCCGAGTCCCCCTGGCACTTGGGGATCGCGCGCCGCTGCCGCGGGGCAGTCTCCAGCCGTTGACGCGGGGTGCGCTGGGCTGGAGCGGTGCGGGTGGGCGGCCGTCTGCAGGCCTTGGGTGGACTCCCACTGTGACTGGGTCGTGGGCAGAGCGAGGCATAGGGAAGGTCGGATAGGTTCTGGCCAGCGGCCCGCGCCGCGAGTACCCCGCAGTGCTCAGCAGCGCCTGGCCATGGGCATCGTCCTCTGCTGGCCTCTGGCCCAGGAGTCTCTGTGACCCCTGCGCCCCGCCCGCCCGAGGAAGTCCCTGCTGGTCTCGCGCATCCCGCGCTCAGCGGACGCTCCCGGTTTTCTGCACCAGCTGTGGAACTCAGAGATTTAATCGCCCTTACTAATAAGAGACAACCTGGTTGTAGGGCGGGAAAAGGAGACTTCTTCACCCTGGGCGGGTCTCTGGTGGTCGTTACTAAAGTTTGCTCGAGCTCTTCTTTGCTCATTTTTTCAGGGAATATATAAAAGGATGCTTGTTTTGAACAGTTATCCACAGCCTGTGTGATGCGGAGTCAAAGGCCTGGTAACAAGGAGAGCTAGACAAGGCCCTGGCAACCCTTGCCAGAGTTCCTTGTCCTAGGGTAGAAGGACAGTCCATTCTTGTTTAGGACAGTTTTAGGAAGGAAGTGTCTTCCATGAGTGGTGTCTGGGAGACAGAAAAGGTCCTTCCCAATGACCCTGGCCAGGGTGTAAGTTTAAACTCCTAAGAGATGAGTATAAATACAACACTAGATGGAAGGCATGGTGGTCAGGGTGCCCTAGGGCTTGAGGGCTGAAACCAGGGACCTTCCTAAAGGAGCGAAGTGGAGTCAGGTGACCGGTGGGGCGTGGCCAGCATGGTGGGAAAGGCCCCAGCAAAGGAATGTAGCCTGTGAAGGACCTTTCTCACAGGGTTGGGGTTCCCCACTTGGCTCCCAAGGATCCCAAAGTCTTGCTCATTATGGTCCTCATCGGTGATACTTGGTCGATAGGATTTTACTAGTGTCTCCCACAGTTCGTCTTTATTACATTTTAAAGACTGCACAGGAAGTATGGCTAGAGGGGTTTTTGAAGAGCAGACCAAGACTTGCCTCTGTGGAGTGGGAATCACGAATGGGTGGTCTTGCATGAGGACAAAAGACATACCCACCATGCTTCAGAGTGGCTATATCAGCATCAAAGGGAAGGGGGAGGCCTGGGTCAGGTTGACCCTTGTGGGCTTTAGAGTCAGACACAACCCTCCCACTCTCCCCCACACACCTATTTCACTTGCCAAGGTTCCAAGTGAATCTCCTGGGAAAATGGATGCAGCATGAAACTCAGCTGGAATAGGAGGGAAATTTTTCTAGACCCAACACAATTTGAATTCTGGAGTTAACATTTTGATATAAACACTCTTTAGTTTTTACTGCTGAACTTTTTTAGGCTTTCTAGCTCAGGCTGTCCTGGAACTCCCTATGTAGCTGAAGAGGACCTCGAACATCTCCAGTCTGCACTACTGGAGTTAATGGGATGGAGCACTATACTCTTGTTTATATAGTATTGAGGTTCAAACCCTGGCCTTATGAATGTGAATGCTAGTCAAATACTCTATAGAGCTACATCTCCAGCATCTAGAGTTCATGTTCCTAAAGATATTCCAGTTCTCATGTCCATGTACCTTTATCCCCATCAAGGGGAACTACTGAAGGATAAACTCAGATGGGTAAAGCAAGCATCCACCGGTGCACAAACCACTGGAAGCTCTGGACAGTCATGTGTATGTATTTCACAAGCATCTTTCAAAATTCTGTTTGCAAGCTTGCCATGCCTGTTTCCAGACTGTTCCTAGACTACATGGCTTCTCCTAGGTTCATATTGTAGCTTGGGACTTGGAAAAGATACCATGCACTCTTTTACTGGAACTGCCCATGTTCAGGGCTAATGTGCTGCCTGTCTTGCAGCAGTAGGGCCCCAAGCCAGGAGCCACGTTGCCTGGCTAAGAATGCTGTTTTTTCCACTGTGGTTCCTAACTTGGCCTTACTGCCTCCTTTTGTTCAAATATTTCTCCTCCTGGAGGCTTCTTTCTACAGTGGCAGAGAGAGCTGATGGAAGCCTGTCCTGAGCCACTGACAGAGTCACAGATATAAATGGGTCCTCAGCCCTCCTGAGGACTGAGAGTACGGTGGCTGAAAAGGAGCCATAAGGTGCCTTGGCCACATGGGGTTGTGGTGGAGCTGGCCTGGAACTAGTTCTTCTGAGTGTCTGTGGTCCTTTCCCCCTTTTTGGAATAGGACAGGGATGTGTTTGCTTTCCTGAGAGCCCATGATCTTCAACTGTTTGGGAGGATGCTCATCTGACCTAGCAGGACCCGTAATCCCCTGGGATTCCATAATGAGGCTGGCTTAGAGGCTGTGTAGAGTAGGGATGTGGACTATCACATTTCTCCTGGGTCTTTGTGGAAGGTGCCTTCATTCCTTCTAGGCTGGAGAAGTTATTTGTGGCTAGCCTCCTTCCTCTTGTTTCCCAATTGCCGATACATATGGATACTTTTTATTAATTAGCTAGAAAAATTAATTGAAACCACTGTTCACATGTCTGCAGGGCATTTGTTCCCAGCAGCGTTCCCACCCAGCTGTCTGACCTTGGCAAGTGTCTGCTTGTCTGGATGGCCCCAGTCTCCTCAGGGTAGCCCTCGAGTGTTGGCCCAAATGTTCTTTTAGGTCCAGAAGCAAAGCTACAGTGCTTCGGTAGTAGTGTTTTCTAGAAGAATTGATACTATAGAATGACCTGCAGATGCAACCATTTGTGTAGACTTTTACAAGGAAAAAGTGTATGTTCATTCTCTGAGGGTAGCTGTTCTCCAAGGGTGCATGGTGAGAAGTAAGCTTTGGGGAGGAGAGAAGATAGCTCTCCACCTTCCTTCTTGCTGTGAAGCCAAAAGGCTATTCAGCAGAACTAGGGAAGGCTTGCTCTACACTCTAGAGTGTGCATTTATAAGTTGCATTCAGTGTTACAGGGAAGAGTCAGCTTCCTGCTGGCCTGAAGTCATGTGTCAGCTGGTGTTTGATTGTGTGCTGGAAGTGGAGAGACAGGAATAATATTTATTAAGCTTCAGTCATGTTCAGGCTTGGAGCATCATGTGGACCATAGATATAGTTCTCATAGGCATAGGACAGGTATATGGTCTACACCCACCTGATGGGGGCTGGTGTAGTCCAACATCTCACAGGATACACATGGAAGTTGGGCTTTGATCTCAGAAGTCTGCAGAAAATGAAGAATGTGGGACCTTGAACTACAGTGTAGAGAGCTGGAAGCAAAGACATTAGCAGGTTGATTTTGAGGTGGGGGTCTATAGAGGCGGAAGCGTGCAGAATGCAGTAGACCCTGTGGGAGGAGACTGCTCAGCCAGAGTTTAGAGCCTGCTTGCAGGAACCAGCAGGTTGTCAGCCTGGGAAATTAGAAGGCTAACATCAACATCAGGACCTGAAATAGCAAGAAAGGACTTGAGCTGGATAGGAATTTAGAACAAATGCAGAGGCACCCAGCTCACCTGGTTGACATCGGGGTTTTGGAGGGATCTGACTCTGATAGCTGTTCAAATCAGGCTTCTCGTTTGTCACACTTTTCATTTCTGGTATCTTCTGGAAGATTCCTTGGGATATTTTTATTGCCATTTGTTTGGGGCATTTTTCCTAATGATTCTTCCATTTATTTCTGCACAGTTGGCTCGTGGTAGAGATCCAAGTTCAGGACAGGTTAGTGTGAGCAACACAATGATGTGGTTGTCACAGTCAAGAGACATCATCACTCCTGAGTGGCATGAGAAGGCTATCACAGGCTGCAGTAGCTCCAGGCAAACCTAATGTGGCAGGCTATGGTAGGATCCATGGGCTTTGGGGTTTGCTTCTTGGACTTACCCAGCTTTCCAACAGTGGTGGGCATATGTTATTTTGGATTCCTGTGTTAAAACACCATGACTAAAGCAACTTAAGGAAGAGAGTTTATTTTAGCTTATGGTTCCAGAGAGATAATAGTCCACAGTGCATGACAGCAAATGACAGGCATGATGGCCAGAGCAGGAAGGTAGGAGCTCACATCCTCAACTGCAAGCAGGAAACAGTGAAAATGTTGTGAAGTATTAAACTACCAACGCCTACTTTTAGTGACATACTTCCTCCAGCAGGTCCACACCTCCTAAATGGCCCCCAATAACTCTATAGACTAGTGACCAATTGTTCAAATTCCTGAGCTTATGAAGACATTCTCATTCAAATCAACCCAGGGGGCAATGAGGAAAGGTCTCAGGGTCTTATGTGAGTTGAACTGACCAGCTAAGCTGGGCTGTTGATATCTGGTCAAGGACTGTAAGCATTTCATACAATATTGTGCTTCTCAGAGAATGTGTTAAGCTTTCAAAGAACCAGTTTGGGTCAGGGGATGCTTAGTTTTGGCACAAGAGGAGGGGCCTCTGGAGGCAGGAACTGTGTGATACATCAAACTAGGATGTCCCCTGACAGCCCATCTCAGAATGTGGATCTGTTATCTGGCCAGTGACCTGGGTAGCTCACAATTTCTGTTCACCCCTCTCTCATGGGCATCAACCATTGAATTTCTTCAGCATTCCCTGGGCCCTATCACATCTGCCCTTCTGTCAGGGATAGCCACTGTTCTTGAGTCCTCACAGGACTATGGGTGGGGGAGGAGTTTCCCTTCACAGGAAATGTTCAGAGCTTGTCATCTCTAGCCCCCTTTTCCATGTTTGCACCCTCTTAAACAGGAACATGCAAAGTCAGCATCATCACAAATATCACCAGGCTTTAATTCGATGCTGTGTGTTGGTCCCCTGCTGTCCCTCAGTATTCTGTCCACGTACTCCTGGGTACTTCCTGCCCAGACACCACCAGCAACCCATGGCCTGGGAGGAGCCCTGGGTCCCTTGGTTGTACAGCTTGTTCTAGGGCTGATCTTTCAGTAGCTACCAATTTGGACCTTTTTGGGGCCATCTTTGTCAAGATCAGACTTCACATGATTTGCCCACAAATAATACCATTTTCCTTAACTGGAGAATCACTAAGGTGTCTTCACTATTCCTAACACTGACATTTTGAAGAGGGAAATGGAAATACACAGAGAAGAAACGAGGCAGGATACGGAGCTGAGGCATGGCCTACCTTAGGCTCAAGTCCTATAGGCCCAAGCTTCTCTAGGCTCAGCCTCTCTAGACTCAGCCCCTCTAGACTCAGTCCCCCACCCCCAACTCCACTCCTGTTTCTTCTTCCTCCAAGGTAGATTTTTTTCCCCCTCATTAGGTACTTCAATAGCAACTTTCCATCAGAACCCACAGTTGCTTTTATCTAATCTATTTTAGTGATCTGTGTAACTTATTTTATCTACTAACCATCAGCTCTACAAAGGCAGGAACTTACTCATTCAGGCACCCGCAGTCCCAAGGCACATTCCACTCTTCCTGTTCTTCCTGAATGAATTGGTATGAAATGATTGACAGTACTCCAGAGCATCTAACCCCATGGCATCTCTGTGGGCAGATCATCAATACAAAGGAAAGTTTAACTGTCACTCTCCAGTGTGACCAGAGCACATCCCTTTGTCTGGAAGGTTGGGTTGAAGTCAAATTCACCTCAGAGCAGGATCAGTCAGGTGGTGGCACTGGCTTTGGAGCGAGGGGTAGAATTCTGCCAGAATGTATGGCAGAAGCCCTGGGGTACTGGGTTTGGTAAGCTAAGTATATAAGGATCTGGTGGTCTAATATGGGATCTGCAGCCTGTGGCTGTATGTGGTGCAAATTAGGAAAGAGGTATGGTCCTCTTCCTGAGGCATCCTTAATGTACCAAAAGAAGCCATAGAATGATATGGACACATTAGGTTAGGACCAAGAACTAGGCTGTGTTCAGCAGACTTTCTGGGGAAAGACTTGGTGGCCCTGCATTAGGTGTGGTGGTGGTGGTCTGAACAAGTTACATGAAGAGAAGGTACTGTGTGGTGCAAAGGGACTGATTCAGTAGCAGCAACATTTGAAGGTGCTGGGGAGATGGGCTGGCATGTGAACCCCAGGATCAGCAGGGCAAGGGAATTCCTCACCCTTTTATGGAGACTTTTGAGAAAAGACTGGAGTTATCTCCACAAAGCAGTGGGCAGAGCTGTTCAGAGGCAGGCATGTTTGCCAGCCAAGGCAGGAGGGCTTGTGCTCTTCCTTATGCAGGAGAGAGCCACTGCTGCAGATACTGCCTTAGGAAAGAGCAGCTTGTGGCCTCTGGGGATTCCATCCCTCCACTTGTGTACTCACAAGCATGGGGCAGGTGTGTCCAGGACACTTGTGCAATTGGGAAGTGTGCAAGTATGATCTGAAACTCAGATTCATTTTTTCCTAACCATCCCCCATGCTCTGCTATACCTCATGGTAGCCTGAGACTGGGGGTGTATCACACACCAAGGCAGAGCACAGAAAGAGCTTCCAGAATCCTGTTGGGTTTAGCAGCCCAGGTTGGAGAATCTGTTGGCTAAAATGTATATATTTCTTTCTGACCATGTGGCGGGGATTAGATACAGTCCCCAGGTGTGGGTGTGTGTGTTGGCGAGGGGTGGTGGTGGTCAGAGCTGACTGGGTGCCTGGAGATCCTAATTCCTTCTTTACTGCTTTTCAGCATGTCTCCCCAACTTCTGTCCCTACTCTGGGCTCTTCCTGAGGTCCCTGTCATTAGGCCTAGCCTGAGTGCCTAGAGAGGATAAAGAAATCCCTGCTGTCCTAGGTTGAAAGCTGCCTGCCAGGTTACATAGAGAGAGATGGGAGACAACCAGGGATGAAAGACTGGAATCAGGTCCAAGGTGTCACTCTGGTCCCTGTGATCATCTTTTTCTCTGCCTCTATGTCATCTCTGTCCCCATAAGGACCAGTCACACTGGTTGAAGGGCCACCCTATTGATGGCATCTTAACCTGAACAAACTAAAGAGGGCACATTCACAAGTTCCCTGTAGAATGTGTGTGTGCACGTGCATGTGTGTGCACACCCACATGCGCACACACTGGCTAGCTTAACTGTCATCTTGACATAACCTAGAAGAAATCCCTTGGGAAGAGAGTCTCAGTTGAGGAATTAGCTAAGTCAGGTTGGCCTTTGGGCATGTCTGTGGGGGACTGTCTTGTTAATTGAGGTAGGAATGCCCACCCTGGTTTTGGGCAATGCTATTTCATGAGCAGGATTCTGAACTGTGTAAGAGTGAAGAAAGTCACCTGAGAAGCTGGTGAGCAAGTTCCTCCCTGCTCTTGATTGTGGACATGGTGTGACCAGCTATGGTATGAACAGCTGTCTGGAGCTCCTGCCCTGTGTCTTCTCTGCAGTAATGGACTGTAATGAACAGTAATGGAATTGTGTGCTGAAATAAACCCTTTTCTTCCATATGCTGCTTTAAGTCATGGTGTTTTATCACTGCAACCGAAATGAAATTTGGATAGTGTGTACACATACACACACACACACACACACACACACACACACACACCCATAAGTAACTATTTGTGTGTATTCCTATACATTATCATATACTTTGGTAGCAACAAAGTATCTGTTGACAAACACTTGAACCCACAGGTGTCTATTTACTCTTCACAAAGTATTGGAGGCTTGTGCAGCGGCTTCAATGTCTCCAGGCTCTCCTCTTTGCTTCTCCTTCCTCAGTCTTCAGGATACAGGTCTTTGTTTGCATACTGGTCTATGGCTTTAGATGGCTGGCCTTAGCTGTGTGCTTATATCTTTATTTCTAGTAGCTATGTTTGAATATATGTGTCTGTGCGTGTGGTATGTTTGTGTATATGTCTGTGTGTATATGTGTGTTTGTGTGTTAATGAATGTGTGTATATGTTTATGTGTATTTGTATATGTGTGTCAATCAATATGTGTGTATGTGTCTATGGATATGTATGTCCATGGCATCTGCCCCCTTTCATTTGGAAGGGACAAGTTTTCCCAAAATCTCTACGGTTAACTCTGGTCTGGCTTCGTAAACACAGGAATGAGGTACAGAGAAATGAGAGCCTGTAAGCATGGAGCGGCTGCAGAGGCTAGGGTGAGACAGAGTTCATGGTAACAGCCAAGGACTGTGCTTGGCTCCGCTGGGCTTCAATAAACAGCTTTCCCCCCCTCTACCTGTTATTCCTAGAAGAGCAGGAATCCATATGGGGCAAGGTCCGGGTGGATGTTTGTACAGCTTTGGTGCTCTGATGTGGCGGGAGCCCCTGTGCTTTGTCCCCTGGCCTGGTGTGGGTTACACAAACTTATCTATAACAGCTGCATGAGGCTCTCAAGTGGGTATTTAGTGAAAAGTTGAACCAAATCTACATGTTTTTCCCACAAAAGCTATGCAAGTCCAGAAGCAGCCTCAGCTACTCATGATATTAGTTTATGTTGTTAGTATTTATTTACTTTATTCACCTGTCAAAGACTGCTTGGTTCTGGGAATTTGAAGGCAAATCGAAGGCTCTATAGGGAGGGTAAGGACTTATGGAGAAGTGGGGATGAGGGATTGCTAAGTCCTTTCCATAACAGGTAGGGCATTATATTCTGTGGTCTGCAGAACATGAATTCCTAAATGATTGGAATTTCCTGCATTCCACTTTCCCTCTAGAAATCTGTTCAGCTGGAACCCACAGCAGCCCTTTTCTCCAGAGCCTCACTGCTGACTTCGGGGTGGCTGACCCTGCAGGTGCATGAATTTCCGCAGGCTGAGTAAAGATGGAGCCCCACCCTTGACCAGGCACTGTGTAGTACCCTGTGTCTGATGCAAACGTATCCTGAAGGACTTGGCTTTTCTAGCCTCCGAGGCAGTCCTCAATTCCTGCAGGCCAGTTGGCTGCAGAGAGTGGCTCTTATCTCTTAATGCTTTAAGACTCCCTGGCCTCGTTCCTCTTTGGCTCTCAGCTCTGCTTTCTTGACAGTGACCTTGTTTTCTCTCTGTCCTGGATGTGGGCAACATGTCCAGCTCTAGCCAGGAGCAGCAGCTCAACTGGGCCCATTAATGACAGATGTAGGCCTTTAGTGGTCCTGCCTGTCTGACAGATAGGGGCCATGTCTCTAGGTGGCAGGACCTCCTGTGTGTGGCTGGAAGCCCTAAACACTGGCAGATGGAGGGTATGGGGCAGTCCTGGAGCCTGTGTGCTGTGGAGCTTGGCAGCTGGCTACTCTGGCTCTTCCTGTTTGGGCTGTGTGGAACGTGGGTGAATAGTGTGAAAACACACTGTGGAGCACCAGTAGGGATTTTTCTGTGAGTCACATGCTGAGATGACTATATTTTGGCTGTATTGGGTTAAATAAAACATATTACTAATTGTACTGGGGAGATGGCTCAGCAATTAAGGTGCTTGCTACATAGGCATGAGGACTAGAGTTTGGATCTCTAGATCTGGAGTAAAAGCCAGGTGCCTGCAATTCCAGCCTTGGAAGGCAAACACAGGGTTCCCAGAGCTGGCTAGCTAGACTGAGTTTGATTGAGAGACCCTGCCTTAAAGAGTAAATATGAATGGTTAAGGAAATCTCCTGACATCAAACTTCATATGCTGTCACACACACACACACACACACACACACACACACACACACACACTCACACACTCACACACACGTATACATGTACATACACATATATGTGTGAATGACAGGCCTTTACAGGCACATACACTCACATGCACCTACACATGTGTGCTCACACATATGCAAACTTAAATGCAAATATGTGCACATCTCACACACATGCACACAAAAAAAGAAAATATATATTACCTAAAATCAGTTGAGGTAGTATTCCCCCTTTTTCTACCTCCTCTCCTCTACCTCCTTCTCCTCTTCCTCTACCTTCTCTCCCTTCTCCTCCTTTTGCTGCCAGAAAATAGAAATCCATATGCTCAGCGGGCACTCTTTTTCTTTGGTCTGTGGTGCTGTTGTGAAAGGTCTTAGAGAAGCAAGCTCTCAAAGCTAATGCCATTCTAACCAGGCCTGTCCCTTTGGAGAGACCACTTTCTCGGGATGGGCTGGCCATGTGCTTTGATACTACATTTTCACTGATATCAGGTCTTGAGTCTCGTTGACGTTGTGGATTCCCAACCAGCTTGGCCCATTTGGGTATCCCTGATTCTGGCAGCCTATGGGACTCAGCTACTAAATGCACTCAATTCAGCATCAAATTCAATTCTAGAGATCTTAGATTTTTTTTTTTTTTTTTTTAATGTGGAGAACATAAACTTTGCCTTAACAAAGCTCTTCAGCCTTTGAAATATTCCTGACAATTCCTCACCTTTGCTTGAGGTTAGTGGGCAGGTGCCCCAGTTGTTCCTCTTCTTGCCAGCCCGGTGCACAGCTACAGGGAGCTTGTCCTTGACATTCTGACCTTCTCGGTTCAAAGCAAATAGTAGCCATTGAGGTTCAGGGTAGCTGGTGGGGAGGAACCCTGCTTCCTTGTGTTTGACTCCTGTATCTGTACCCAGCCTACACAGGCATGTCCTGAGCGCTAAGCCATCATCCCAGCCAGCTGCTCCATCACCCAGATTCCACTGTCCTACCGTGACCTCTGTGCTGCTGACCTCCTTTTTGAGAAGACTCCCTCAGCATCTGTGTGTGTTTGTGCTTTCATAGCTGCCCATATTTCTTCTGAATCTCTGAAGCTTGTGGTTTGCCTGGCCTGTTCACTGTGCCTCCTGGCAGACTCCTCCCCATCGTTGGTCAGGAGTCAGGCCTCATGGCTTCCCCAGGTGGCTCTGGCATGGTAGGGACAAACAGGAAGGAAGTCTCCATTCCTGTGTTCTCTAGACCAGCAGAGAGCCAAGGCTGCTGGGCTTTGCCAAATGGGATATTTCAAAGCTTAGAAATAAAAGTATTAGTTCTGAAGTACTAAGTGTCAGACCTGGGACTCATGGTAACACATATATTTTATTGTACCAACAAAATAGAGCCTTCATGGAGCCCACTGAAGCCCATGCACAGTGAGATAGGTCACATGGGCCCTGAAATGAGGCACTGCTTAATGTTCAAGCAGACCTAGGGGAAGCCCCGGGAGCCTGGCACATCCCTGCTCTGAACACTTCTGTCTCTCACAGGCAGTGGGAAGCAGTCCAGACTTCCTTGGGTGACAGAGTAGCCAGTGGGTTCCTTGGACAGAAGCATGTGTCAGGCAAATTTTAAAATTTCTACTGTAGGAGCTTGTAAACCAAACTTCAGTGTGCTGAACTGTTACCATGTCCTAGTGGTACATGACTATCATCCCAATACTTGGGAGGCTAAGACAGAGGATAATAAGTGAGTCCAGATCAGCTACTGAGTGAATTCTAGGCCAGCATGGGCTGCATTGTATGGCCTTGTCTCATAAACCAAAAAGAAAGGGCAGGTTGGAGGAACAGGAAGAGAATCCATTAAGATCATGCATGAGAGCCTGAGGATATAGCTTTCCTATACATTAAACTCTTGGCTCAGTCCCCAGCTCTGCACACAACTATAATCTCAGCACTCAGGACATGGAAGCAGAGGGGTGTGTGTGTGAGGAATTCAAGGAATTCACACTCAGCTACATAGCAGGTACTAGGACAGCCTAAGCTACAGAAGATACTGTATCAAATAAAAAAGGTCTTGAAGTATTGGTGATTTTCACAGCCGTGAGCCAGTATAAACCAACTCCTAATGAGCTAATAAGAATAATTGCTCAGAAGTTCACACAGTCTAGTGTGTATTGATTTAATTACATTTGCAATTTTCCTTGTGTTGATTCCAGTCTGTTTTCTACACAGTTCTGTTTATGTAGAAATAGGGTATAGTTACAGTGTAACTGTGGGCTGCCATAATAAAGACCTTGGGAGATAAGATAAAGGTATTCTTGGTAAGCATGATATCATTAGTGCGTAGGTTTTTTTTTTTTTAAATAAATTAGCTCAGAAGAACTTATTATTATTAGTTTTTAAGATGAACTAGCTGTGCTGTGGGAAGTAGGCAAAATGTATCATATTGGTTCAGTCAGAGAAATACATTTCTTGGCCTGAGCTGAGGGAGGTGCTAGATCAAGGACGAATGCACTAGCCAGCCCCAGAAAAGAATGCTAAATGTGGAGAAAAATAAGTGATTTATGCACAAATGCTTAATGTTTTCATTTTCTTTTTAAAATGTAATAGCTCCAAATGGAAAACATCTAAATATGATTAAATAAACATCTTGTGCTAATTAGATAAGATTTTTGGAGATTGTGGCCCTGGGAAATTGTTTAGATATTTAAGTGAAAATAATTCAAGACAGGATTGTATGTAAAATATGGTTTATCAACATGGAAAATATGCTAAGGGAAAGCCTTATAACTCATGACTCTTGTTGTTGTTTTTGACTTTTTTTTTAAAATTGTGGTTTTGTATTTGGCTCCCTGTATCCTGGCTTGGGCTCAGCCAACCAGAACTGAAAACACTCAGGGGAGGACTTTTTCCATCTCGATTTTGCTGTTGAGACATTATTAGAGAGATGCACAATGTGTGAGGCAGCATACATAAAGCAGAGAGGATGTGGAGCGTGCAGGAGCTTGGATGTGAGTTCTGCCATCAGTGATAGGGACAGAGACACAGTCCTTACCCTATCTCTGTGCAGGAGCCTGGAGAGTTTCTTTTCCCTAAGGGACCTCCATTTAGGCAGAATTGGGATTCCTGACTTCATAGATCAAGGAAAAGGATACCATGGTGAACCAGGATGAAGCAGTGTTGGGTTTACCATCTGGCATTTTAAGTGCAGCTCTCAAGCACAGGGATTTTTAGAAAGACATTCAGATGACTGAATGTTAAAAGCACACCCAGAGGATGAAGGTGATGGGCTTCTCTGGGGGCAAGTCACAAGCAGGTTTCTTCACAATGGATATGTATAGGATTTTGTTGGCTCTAGTGCTGGTTGTGTGGGGTTTTGTTTGTTTGTTTTATTTGTTTGATTGTTTTTTGTTTTTGATTTTGTCATCTTGACACAAATTAGAGTCATCCGGGAATAGGGAACATCATGGAATTTCTCCATGAAGTTGGCCTGTTACCAAGTCTGGGGCATTTTTTTCTTGATCAATGATTGATGTGAGAGTACCCAGGCTAGTGTGGGTAGCCTCTCCTGTGCAGGTGATCTGGGCTTGTATAAGAAAGCAGGCTGAGAAAACCATGGCGAGCAAGTCAATAAGCTGCATTCCTCCATGGGCTCTGCTTCAGTGGATGCCCTGAGTTCCTCCCCTGTCTTCCCTCAGTGATGGGTTGTGAACTGGAAGTATAACCAAATAACCCCCAAATTCTCCCCAAATTGATCGTGGTGGATGTGACAGAACAAAGAAGCATACCAGGATTACTCTCCCATTACATCTCTAAAAGTTGCTAAGGCCCCCTCGACCCCAACTCTCACTCACTTAGGAGGGCAGCTCACTGGTAAGGTGAGATGTTCAAGGATATTCATTTGGAAATGGAGTTGTGAGGTATATTTATGGACATCATTTAGATTTATGACAGAGGGTACTAGAAACTCAGGCTTGACATTGCTTGGGCTCTAGGTAAGCACACTTGGCTTACTGTCCCTGATAGATGTCTCTGTGGGCAGCTTGGGCTTTTGGGGCATTTCTGATATTTTCTGACTCAGTCAGCAGGACGGCCAGCAAGAGCGTCTTTCTCAAGCTTTCTATCATCATCCTTCCTGCCTTTCTCTCCTGCCTTTGCCCACTGAGCCATCCTGCCACTCCCCAAAACTTTTAAGTGTAAATTAAGACTCACCCCAACACACATATTGTATTATTTCACACAGGAAAAGCCTTTCAGCCAATGAGCCTGAGGCTTCAGATAGGCATTTTTGCTGTGGTGGTTTAGAGAGAAATGAGTAACAGACCAGGAAGGAACCCTCCTGTTATTAAAGTAAACAGCAATGCCAACATCAGCACTGTTTCAGAAGGGCTACTCATCGGCTCCTGTGTGGGTCAGGCCCCTGCAGATCTGTCTTTGATGGTGAACCTCAGAAGAGAGGCAGTGGCCTGCAGAGTCAGCGTGCATGGCACCTCCCAGTGTGGCAGCTGTGGTCAGGGATTGCACAAGATGAGACAAGATGAGGTCAGAGAAGAGAGGTCTTGCCCAAGCCCTCAGCTCCAGTGGGACTTAAGCAGAGGACTGTGACTTCCATAATTGTTCCCAGTTTGTTCATGTATATGGTGAGAATGAACAAAGAGTTCCTTTATGCATGGGGCCCCTTGGAGGACTGAAGCCATCGCACCTCTGAAAATGTAAAGAGAGACATTAAAGAACAATCCGAAAGGTGAATCTGAGAATACCTTCTGGTGGGAAATTAGGAGACCTCTCATCCACAGAGATGGAGAGAGCTGGAGTTGTGGCTCAGTGGTAGAGTGCTTGACAAGAGTCTGTAGGCCCTGGGCCCCACACCCAGCACTACATAAAACAAGCAAAAAAATGGTAGCAGTTAGACTCACACAGGCTGCTAATTATTTTCTTTAGTTTTCAGCTAAAGATAGAAACACCTAAATGAAATAATACTAAGTTCTCTCATTTTTCTGTTTTGAGCATCGTTTTGTGTTAAGATTGAGGTAATGTCTGTAGCCTGTGCATGATGTGTGTGTACATGTGAGCACATGTCATTTTTTTCCCCTCTGATTTTCTCCCTTTTTGTTCATTCTTATGGTGACTGGGGTAGCCTAGACACTTTCAGGCCTGGGGCTTTCCTGGGCAACCTTTGGTTACTGGTTTGGGTTGTAAAGCAGGAACATACTTGGTATGCTTTCTGCAGTTCTTTTACTCGCTTGTTTTATATTTATGTACAGTTTATAGCCTAGGGTTTTTCACGGGAGCTGTAAACTTCAGATGGAAGGCTATGAATCAACAAGATCAAGTGGACTGTCGTTCAGGTCATCTTCATCTGCCATGCTTTTTCTGCCTGCTGGGCTCATCCATTTCCGGCGGATGGTGTTAAATCTCTACTTAATGGCTGTTTCTCCTCTGTAGTTCTATCAGCTTTGCCGTATGTATTTTGACACATTGTTGTTGACTATGTACGTATTTTTATGTGTCCTGGGAGAGTTTGCCTCTTTATATTTTGCAGCCTGGTGGTTTTTCCTGTTTTGAACTCTTGTCTTTCAGATTTATTTTGATTAGCTTTAGCATGGTGCATTTTTAATCCACCCCTTTACTTTTAATCTATAGCTTTCCAGTGAGTTTCTTACAAATAATGCTGCATACAGTTGTATTTTCTTTTGTACTCTTGTTGCCCATACTTTAATATAATGTTTTTATTAATTTGAGAATTTCACGAATCCACACAATTTATTTTGATTATATTCCTTCCCTTCATTCCTTCCCTTAATTCTTCCTGAGTCCATCTGCACCCTTCACTCCCTCCCAACTTTGTGTCTTCTACTTGTTTATTTAATAACCCACTGAGTCTAATTTGTGCTGCCCATATACTCCTGGGTGTGGGACCATCCAATGGGACAAGATGGACCTATCATAGGCCACATCTTAAAGAAAATGAACTCTCCATTCCTCAGAAGCCATCATTGTCATCATCTCCTAGGGGTGAGGGCTCCTGAAACCCTTCATCCTTCCTGCTGGTATGTTGACTGGGCTTGAGCTTATTCAACCACAGCTGCTGTGAGTTCTAAGTGCAGCGGTTCTACCATGTCCGGAAGACACCGTTTTGCTTTGGCTCTCCACAGCCCCTGGTTCTTACTATCTTTTTGATCTTTCTTTGTTGCCCTGAGCTTTTGGGAGTTGTGATACAGATGCCCCTTCTGTGATCTAGAACCACACCAACACTTCCTATCTTCACTTCAACAAGCTGTGATTTATACATAGAAAGCCCCCCACTGCACAGAGTAACTTCTCAGATGAGATCTGATATCCACAGCACAAAGTATCTTCTAGGATGAGGTCTGATACCCACATCTTTTAACTAATCTTTTTAGACTGTTAGTGTTTAAAGTGATTTTTGATATGGTTGCTTAGCAGCTTGTGGGTAGCTTGTGGATACCTTGTGGATAGCTGCCTTCAATTTACTGTTTATTTTTCTTTTTCTGACTTTCCTGTTTGAACCTTTATGGGCTTGCCAAGCTACCACTTCAATTAGCCCATCAATTAGATGTTAAAAAAATAAACATTTTCAGTGATTGCCCTATAGTTTGAAGGCTATGTTTCTAAATCTAACTTCCGTTTCAGAAAGCACCGTACCACCAGATTGTATAGTAAATGGCCTTTGTGGCAGAGCATCCCTCCTTCCTAGCTCCTGCCCCTGTGGCAGGTTATAGCTATGACTCTGATTTTACTTCTCCATGCAGGGTTTATAATGTGGCTTTGTCCTGTCACCTCATTTTCTGGGTATTCTAAGAAGCCATTGTGTCTCAGTTTGCATGACCTTTTCCTGTGATGTTGGGAGTAGTGACACTTCACGTTTCTACACAATGAAGCTGGGGTCTCTACCTTGATTGTGTCAACCCCCATCCCCACTAGTGTCCAGTCACAGTGTCCTGCAGTCCCTGGCTGTGATGATGGAGAGGACTCATGTCATACAGGGTTCAGAGATCTATCCTGTGTGGCTGAGATATTTCAGGGTTTTGAGAATTAACCTTCTAACCTGTAGGCAACCTTAGAATCTCTGTTCTTTCTTCTGGCTCTGAGCACTTTTACATTGGTGAGATGTTTAAAAGGCTTTATTGACCCGTCACTTTTTGCTCTATAAAGAGGGCAATAACTATCTGTATACTCTTTGTCCAGATAGTTTGGTTTTCTGTCATCTATGTATAAGTGACTTGGAGCCATTAGACATGAGGATAGCTGTGGAGAAATGTAATGCATGGCTTTGATGGAACTTTCCCAAGAAATTCATCATTTCAGTTTTTAACTTTTAAACAAGAACTATAAAAGGAGACAGACTTCAGAGGTTAGGTTCTGTTTGTATGAACCTTCCAGAAGAGATAAGACCAGGGGTTCGTGGCAGAAATGACTGACTTAGTGGGCAAGAGATATAAGGGTTTTAATTTAGGTTAAAAATATTTATTTATTTATTTTTATTTATTGATTGTGTGTGCATGTGTGTGTATTGGAGAGGGTTGTTTTCTCCTTTGCCATGTGGATGGGTCTTGGACATCAGATTCCATTCATCAGGCTTGATGGCAGACACTGTTACCAGCTGAGTCCACTCACTGGCCCTGAGGTCTTATTTTTGAGGTGATTCAGATGATGTACATGTAGCTATATGATCCTGTGAAATAATTAGCCACACTGACTTGTGAACTCTAAAATACTTAATCTTACGTTATGTGAATAACACAAATATACTACATTAAAAACGCACATGCCGGAAAGTACAGAATCACATGGTACCAGGCTTTCAGTCTTGGGATACAGAACCATCTCCTCCTGCATGGGAATCCTCTCCTTGTCAGGGTTCCCATCTCCCAGCACACATATGTTTTGGATAGAAAAATAATGCATCGTGCTCTTTGGAGAAATTTTCCCCTGCTCAGCAAATGCAAACCCACCTCATTCCTCTTCCAGACATGTCGCCCAGGGAGCTGCTTTCTGAGTTCGTTAAAGTCACATTGTGTTTTATTGTCGCATGGCTCTAAATAAATTAGTTTTTTTCTAGTGCAACTTCCCGACAGCAACAAGATTCTTATTTTGTGCCTGCTTCGGCATCCAGTTGGGTAAATCAATTGGTTCTTTGTGAGCAGCTTGGAGCTTGAGAATCAGTTTCATTTTTATGAGTGATTTCTCTAAATTAGGAGTGATGGTAGAATAACTAAAGGCCTTTCATCTCTGAAAGAGAATTAAAAAAAAACTTCAATTAATTGATATCCGATGATCCAATGAGTATGCTTTGTGGCTGCCTTGAGAAATGTTTCAGTTGCTTGATTTACCCCACAGAAGGCAACTGTTAAAATAGGTCCCTTCAAGACAACGCAAAAGGGATTGCTGTGGAGCACTGGGTGGCTTCCCAGTGGACAAGACTTTCAGTATAGTATGCATACAGAGAGGTGCTTTATTGAGGCCAGACAAGACCCCCATTCATATTGAAGTCCAGCAGCTCGCACATGTGGAAACCTCTGCTTGCAGTCGCTATGAGAACTTCCCTGCCTAGAACTGCACTGGGTTTTTAAATCCTGACTTTCACAGGGAAGAAACAGCTCTTTTTGTTGTATGCCTGTGCAAGGAGTCAGGTCTTTCCTCTCACGAATGCTTTGTAGTGATAGCCACAAGCTAGTGAGCAGAAGCTAAATGTTAATATACCGTGTGTGTGTGTGTGTGTGTGTGTGTGTGTGTGTGTGTGTGTATGGATAGTGAAAAGAAGATAAAGAAAGCCCTGTTCTTTTGTGGGGCCAGGAATCCTGTGGGGTTTTAACTCATAGTTTGTGGTATGTTATACATGGCATATGTGATCCTTCGTCAGACAAATGAAACATAAGTAGTGGGTAAAGATTACTGTGTCAAAGGTTGTTAGCCTCTGAAAATTTTAGGTTGTACAGGCAGAGACTAAAAGTTCTAAAGAGAAACAAAGTGAATAAATTCCATTTTGGATTAAAATGATCACCGATGGCCTTTCTCTTTTTTTCTCTACAATCATCTAGAAGAACTATACGTCTTCAATCATGCTCCCAAAGGCAGTCTTCCTATGCGGATGTTTTACATGTTGCCTTTTGATTTCCAGATGTGCCTTAGACATCTTTCCAAACCAGCTCAAGAAGGGCCAGCTCTTTTTCACTCATGGGGATGGCATCCTGGTACTGATTCAGCTTGTTATCCTCAGTTAAGTCTTCCAGTATTTTCTCCTGCAATGGCTCCCAGAGCTAAGACTTCACACTTCACTGTCACTCCTGCTGTGGGAGGGCTTCCTGGTGCCACCCTATCCCTAGACTTCTAAAGGACACAGGCATAGTTTTGACCACACTGATTGCTATTGGTGCCCTATGCTGTGTGTCTCTGAGAGGTGTGAGGCTCATCCTCAGGCCCTTAACTGTCTTTTTCTCCAGTGCCCATGCTCAGAGAGAGCTCTTGGCTATCTCGTGACTACAACATAGATACATACAGTCCTTCTGTCTGGGCCAGAGCAGCCCAGGGACCCCATGCTTGCCACCTGGCTAGATCCTCACAGGTGTTTCTGTGGTGTGAGGTATGCCCTGCCACTCACAGCTCAGGTGTTCCACTGCTCAAAATGAAAACAGAAGCATCTTTGGCCTTTTCTTCCCCACCCTTTCCTTTCCCTTCCTTCCCCCTCTTTTCTTCCTCCTTTCCCTCTTGTAAGTCCTTTCTCTCCTCTCTCCTCTCCTCTCCTCTCCTCTCCTCTCCTCTCCTCTCCTCTCCTCTCCTCTCCTCTCCTCTCCTCTCCTCTCCCCTCCCCTCCCCTCCCCTCCCCTCCCCTCCCCTCCCCTCCCCTCCCCTCCCCTCTCACCCTCACTCTATCCTTTCTCCTTTCCCTTCCTTCCCTCCCCCTCTCCCTCCTAACCCCTCTCCCCTTACTTTCTCTGTGGTCCGTTGCTCCTGGAACTCACTTCAGAGCACAGCTGGCTGTGGCTCTTTCTACCACAGCTGCGAAGACTCCCCAGAAGCCTCCATACCCACCTTGCTGAGCTGGTTCCTTCTCAGCTCTTGTCCTCGTTTCAGCCAGTCCCTTACAGCCCTCCCGAGACTGTGAGAGACAGCACTAAAAGACAACACCCTTCCCATGCAAGGCTTTACCTTACTGTGCCATTTATGACTCACAAGTGACACACAGGTGTGCCTGCATATGTGTATAGATATCCATGCATGTACACAGAGATTGCCAAGATCTAGCAGGCCTGTCCCACCATTTCACAGGACTACAGATTGTCATCTAAAAAGCTAACACTTGTGCAATTGAATTACAAAATAAAATTGATCTCATAATGTTTGTAGTAAGTATGGTTTTGTTTTAAGCTGCCAGGGCTATCCTGGGGCACATCATCTCCTGAACTGTGGGCTAGATGTGCTGGGAAAGGTTCCAAGTAATGATCCCAACTCTTGTTTTCTCCTTACAAGCCTGGTTTTTTTTACTGATTGCCTTTATTTAACTAGGCATGATCACATATAACCCTTTTATATAAAGATGTGCATACACATGATGAAAGGAGCCAATGAGATCATTTCTTCATGTTTTCTGCATAAGCTTGGATTTTGGTGGCTTTTCTAATTTGTGGTGGTGTCCATGTTTATATGAAGGAGTAAATTAAGTTGATACTATTGTGATTCCTGCTAGGAAATGAGAAATCTTACTCTATTATGTTTGTTTCTTGGGACAAACAGAAATGAATTTTGTTAATTACTAGAAGGGTGATGGGTAGACATGGGTTCCCATGTTGTGTAGAATTCTTAAGAGCAGGGACTTCTTACCCATCCCTGCTCCAGTCGCATCTACCCATGTCCCAGTAGGATTCCAAGTGCATGTAGGGGAGGGATGGTGGATTAACATATACACTGTTGGTGTCTGCAGACACTAACATGGAAAAAAATGGCAGAGCTCCTTGGGACACATGGAGAGGGCTGAGCACCCACAGGCTGTGCTGTGCTGCCTCATCACTGGCTCATGCCGTTGTGTGAGTGGTGCTGGGTGCTCTGGAGTCATAGTGAAGTCACAGTGAATGAAGTCTTATGTGGGGACTGTACCATAGAATATGCATGACAGACAGCCAAGGAAGAGGCACCTGCACTTAAAATCAAAGTTGCTGGGTGGTGGTAGCACACACCTTTAATCCCAGTGTTTAGGAGCTAGAGGGAGGTGGATCTCCATGAGTTCAAGTTCAGCCTGGTCTACAGATTGAGTTCCAGGACAGCCAGAGTTACAATAAAGAAACCCTGTCTCGAAAAAGAAAAAGAAAGTCAAATTTTATTGCTTTTTATGTATTCTCTTCTCTAAAGCAGTAAGCAAATGAGAGATAACTTAAAAAACTTTTGCGCTATTAATAGTATCAACAGACAACTTACTTTTAACAGTGCAGACGAGGATTTGGAAGCGACTACTGCTCTTGCAGAGGACCAGAGTTTGTTCTCAGCACCCACATTGGTCAGCTCACAAGTACCTGTAAAACTCTAGCTCTGGGGAATCTAATACCTTATTCTAGTCTCTGTAGACACCTACAGGCACGTGCACATACATGTAGACACATACCTGTCCATAAATAACAAAATACATTCAAAAATGCAAATTATTTGTCACTGTAGGAGGCATGGTGCATACCACACATGCATTTTATGCTCTTCATTAGCATATGTTAATTGTACATAGTAACAGGGCTCATCATGGCACTTCCATACATGTGTATGATGTATTTTGATCATATTCAACTCTCATTCCTACTCCTACTGGTCTTCTTCTCCCTGATCTATTTTCTGCTTCCATGTCTTATTTGTGTCCATTTTCCAGGGCAGATGCAAACAGACTTTGTGACTATGAGCTTTGGGAAAGAGGGAGTCTGGGCTTTGCAGCCAGAGCTGTAAAGCTCTTCCTGCTGCAGCTCAGAAAGGCTCCTATCGCCAGTGCACTGTCTGAGCAGGTGCCACTTTCCTGCTGGCGGTTGCAATGCTATTTCTAGACTCTCCTTACCTGGAAACACCAGCAGAAAGGTGGATCTCTAGAAGGAATGTGCTGTCTTTGGTCTGAAGTCTCAGAAGTTACTGCCAAGTCAAGGCAGAGAATAGACTGGTAGCTCTGTGGTTGCATTTTCTGGATTAGGCATAGTGAAGCTGTTCAAGGCCAGATGCATGCAGGTGAGGGGTTAGGGCAGGGGTTAGGGCTCTGTGGGTGGAACAGAGTGAGTGTTGAAGGCTTCAGCCTTGAGAAGTCTGCTCATGAGCATTACAAGAAAAACAAGCATTTGCATGCTTTGTAGGCAAAGCCTGGTGTTATGGTGTAAGGAAAGGGGGAGGGATACACCAAGAGAAAGAGCTCTGTCCAGAAGGATGCATCTTCATCCTGTTACCTATACAGCTGCTCTCTAAGCTGTCATTGAAGGGACTAGGATACTTTTTCAGGCTGAAGCAGAAAATATCCACTGGTGGTCTGTGCTCCATGGCCAGAAACCCATCAAAACAAGCAGAGGTCATACAAGAGTGTTATGATCCCGATGAGCAAAGCCATACTTGAAGAAATGCAAAAGCTTTAGAAATTCTGGTGCAGTCTTACTCTATAATCCTGCTTCTTCCAAGAGCTTGTGCTTGTCTTCCTTTCCTCCCTTCCTCCCTTCCTTCCTCCCTCCCTCCCTCCCTCCTTTTCTCCCAATTTAAACTAATAGTTTCCCAGTTCTCTCATTCACATAACATGAAAATCTTGGTCTTAAAACACTCATGCAGGGGTGAACATATTTGACATATTGAACATATTTGAAGGTGGTCATGTAACTATAACCATTACCTGATTCCAAGTGTTTTCAGTAATCTCCAGTAAGCCATGTGATGAGTCTCAGCAAATCCAGCATTTCCTTTCTCTCTCCATGGATTTGCCTGTTGGGACATTTTGCATATCAGTTTTGTATAAGGGAAGGCTTCTGGGCTCAATGTCTTTCACTTAGCATAGTGTGTTCAAGATTGACCTTCAGGCTGGAAAAATGGCTCAGTGTGTGAAGTACTTGCTGAATTCAATCCCCCAGAACAGATGTGAAAACCCAGGCATGGTTCCTGTAACCCAATGCTAGGAGGCAGAGGCAGAAGGATCCCCAGGTTGGCCACCAACCTAGGCCAAATGGTGAACTTCTGGTTAAGTGAGAGACCTTGTGTTAAAAAAAAAAAAAAAGGCATGATGGCAATTGATAAATCCCAGTGTCAACCTCTGGCTTCCATTCTTATGTGCACAGGTGCACCTACTTGCACACATATCAATGCAAGTGCATGCGGGCACACACACACACACACACACACACACACACACACACACACACACACACACAGAGTCATCTGTGTCTTAGCCTAAATCAGTACTATAGTTCTTTTCAGGCTGGAAACAGTTGCCTAGTGGTACAACACTATTCAGTTAATGGACATATGGGTTGTTTCACCTGTAGCTTAGGGTGGATGATGAGCTTTGATCATGTGTGTGTGCAGGACTTAGTGTGTAGCTGCCCTTTCATTTATCTCAAGCAATTCCTGGGTTAGGGTTAGAGTTGGGTCATAAGAGACCCCTAACTTTAATCTTTAAAGAGTTATAAAGTATTTCCCAAGCAGGCTTCAGTGCTTTGCACCCCTACTGGTGCTGTATATTTTTCTGCATCCAATTTAAAACATTTAATGTAATTACTAATGGAGAATGTGTGCCCACCCTCACTGTTTCCCACGACTCTTACTTCTGCACTGTTCCTTTTTTTTTTTTTTTTTTTCCTGTTGGTGATATTAGTTTCTATTATACCACTTTAATTCCACTTTGCTCATTATGCATTCTTGAGTTGTGTTTTTTGATGTTGCTTTTCTTGATGGAAAGAAACTTTCCACCCAGTTTCTATAGAGACCAACACTAGCCATCTCTCTGCAGGAATCTCACTGTGATAGAGCTGGGTGGTTGAGGACTGGAGAATGGTCCTTGGTGATGGACTGATCTGTTAGCTTCTTGGTGGAATTTGTTTTTGTTACCTAGTAAACTGTCATTGCTTCTCTAGTGAACTGTCATGCTATGCTGGTGCTTAGTATAATTCATTTTCAGACAGCCATTTACACAGCTTTCCCTTAGGCTTGGAGATAGATCAGCCTCAACACTGTGGTCCTTGTCATCCTCCAGTTATTCTTGTGCTGACCTCTCTCTGTTCTCTTGCTTCCTAGGTACCTTATGTTCTGCTGAGTCTGGTGTACCCAGGGCTCCCTTTCTCAGCTGGAGGGCCCTTTAGTACAGAGACCTTTTCTACCTAAGGGAAGGTGCACCTGAATGCTCATAAGCACAGCAGGACCACAAGACCTGGCTGGAAGACACCGCCTCTCCTCACCTCTGCCCTTCTCACAGGTACCATTGGACTCTGAAAAGGAAGGCTTAGAGACCTTCCCTTATTTCTTTCTTACTCAAAGTCTCAGGCCAGTGTGGGGGGAGAGTTGGCCTGCTTGAATAGAATTTTCTAGGCTTATTAAACTACAACATGTGGGAATTCCTTGTTGGGGCTCTCCTGGGTGAATTTTAAGGTGTGTTGCAGATGCAGCTTGTTAAATTTATCTTTATAACAGGTCCTCTCTGGCTGCTTATTTTCACTGTGTGAGTCTGATGCTGCTAGTCTCATACTGGAGCTAAATGACAGGTTCAGAAGGCCTTTGTCACTTGTGTGACTCATCAGGGGTCTCCTGTGTTCATTCATGCTCTGGCAACATAAGGAATGAGTTCTCATGTGTGCCTTGTGTTCTTCTAACTCAGAACCTGCCATCAACACAGTAGCACCAGGGCCGGTTCTTGCTGTCTGTTAGGCAGAGGTTCAAGGACAGGATAGGAACAACCCTGGGAAGACACCATGTACCGCGATGTGAGGAAATAAATTATGATATTTGACAAGACACAGATATGGGGGAAGAAAATGCAGGGAAAGCTTTATAAGTATAACCATTTTTATGGGTGGCCAGGTAGGATTTGAACATGGACTTCAAGGAGATGCAAGCATTAGCAACTTAGCACCTGGGCAAGAACATGGCTGAGGGAAACTGAGGTCACCAAGGCTTGAAAGCAGTGTATGCTGGCAGCTTGCAGCAGCTCCATAGAGGACAGAATGTCTCAAAGGGAGCCTGGGAAAGCCAAAGTCAGGCTGGGTTTGGAGATGGCAGGAACCCGGGTTGTCTGGCATGGCTGCCATTCAGAGATTTCAGGTTGCATCATGGGAAACATATGAAGTTTTATTTAAGCAGAGGAGGGAGGGGATTTATATTCTACCTGAATAGATTCACTTTGGTGGCTATGATAGGAGTAGACACAGAGGGTGAAGGGCAGAGGTAGGATCTAGGAGGCTGTCCCAGATACCACTAGAAGAAATCGATGTGGCAGTGTATTCAGTGTATTGTGCAGGGACAGAAGAAGAAGAGAAAAGTGGCCACTCACTGGGTATGTCTTAAAGATAGACCCCGTAAGGTATCATGAGAAAAAGGGAAAGGCATATAAAGATACTAAGTATGTCTTCACACAACTGACCACAGAGGAAAAGGACTGGCTGAAGAAGGTTTGGATTCAGGAAGGGACTAGAAAATTTCTCTGTAGACATGTTGAGTTTGTGGTGATTAAGGGACACCCCACTGGGGATGCTGTTCTGGCCTATGTTAAGGGGTTGATCCCCACTGACATAGAATGAATGGGATCCCAACCAGTGGCTGCTGCTTGAAGGAATAAGATATGACATGCCCAGTGAGGAAAAAAATAAAGTTAAACTGTGGGGTCTTCTACTTTCATGAAGAGCAAGGATGGAGGATTGGCCAGTAAAGGGGACCTACAGAGGACAGCCAGGAAGGAAGAGGAAAGGGAAGCAAGGGCTGGCTACTTGAATGCATTTTCAGAAGGAGCTACCAAGAAGCTGTGTCCATGTGCTTGCTCATGGGTCTGGTAAAGTGAGGACCAATGGATGCTGGGATCTGAGCCAGCTGGGTCACTGGTGGTGTTACTGGGGTGTTTGGTCTGGTGGCTGTGATGAGGCTGACAGGAGTGATGGAGACAAGTGGGAACGACTTTGAGCAGCTTTACTGCAGAAAGAGCATAATTTGCGAGGCAAAGGTCAGAAGAGTTGTTTATTTTTAGTTGGAAACAGCCTCCCTGGTCTGTGTGCCAGTGGGAGTGACTGAGTGTGATGACATTGTGAGGATGTAGCACAGAGGCTGTGGAAGCCACCCTTGTCTCTAGCTCAGGAGGCTGGGGCTGGCTGTGGGAAGGCTGTGCCTGGTACTGGGAGGAAGACATCTGCTGGCCTGCAGGTGTATTTCTTTTGTGATCTGGGTAAACAGGTCACCGTCTCTGAAGGTTAATATTGATTGTCAACTTGACAGGATCTAGAGTCAACTAGGAGACAAATCTCTGGGCGTGGCTATGAGGAAGTTTCTAGGTTGGGTTAATTGAGACAGGAAAACTTACCCTAAATGTGGGTGTCATTCTTCCATGGACTGAGGTCTCGAACTGAACAAAAAGATGAAATCTGGTTAAGCACCGGCGTTAATCTCGCTCTGCTTATGGACTGCAGGTGCAGTGTGACAAGCTGCTTCATGTTCCTTCTGCCACGAGCTGGAATAAACCTAGATGGCCCAGCTAGAGAGTTGGAGGCACACAGTAGGCCATTTGGCTAGATGGAGAGGGACAAAATGAGAGACTGGAGCTGCTGGCATGCAGGAGAGATGAGTTTGCTCACAGTGGGGACCAAGACCAGTGAGAAGAGAGGAACTGAGGCTGGTGGTGGAGGCTGAGGGCGGAGGTCCCCACCCTGGGAGCCACGGACTTAGAAGAAGTGAGTGTGGACACTGGTGGTCCTCTGAAGGATGAGGGAACTGGGACTCTTGGAGTGTTTGCAGAAATCTAAAGTCTCCATGGTATCTTCTGGAAGCCCCAGAAACTCAGGCATTCTTCTGTGGTGCACTTTCATCATTTGTTCTTTTAAAGAGTCTGCTTGGATGTCTTCCCCTATCCATCCTCCACCCCTATTACCAGCTTGTTCTTCTGAGAACAGTGGCACTGATAACTGAGGAATCAATGATGCATTTCTTTGCCTAGCATCATGGTCAGGAGTGTGGAGGCATCAGGGGTGGCTTTACAAGTGATATTCCCACTGCCCATCTCTTCCTGGAACAGAGTGTTAGAAGCTTTTATCTTCTTCTCATTAACATTGTAGGATCATTGCAGCCCTATCTGCAAAGAACTTACTAGTCCTGAGAAGCAGACTTTCCCAGCTGTGAGGATAGCCATCAGGGGGCAGACCAGAAAGTTTTCCAAGGCTGAGCGGATTCTGTGTTCTGTCCAGCATCCACCCACACCCACCTCCTAGGACGCTTGTTTAGGAATCTGTTTCAGATTCCAAAAAGTATGAAATGGCTTCATAAAAAAATAATATTCAGGCTGAAGAGGCCAAAATACCAAAAAATGACATTCTGGCCCAAGCAAAGATTATTTGTAAGTTTTTAGGGTTGAAATGATGGTTCAGATGCCTCCAGATAGCCTCAGTAAGCACGTCTGGAGTGGAAGTGGCGAGGGAATATATAGACCTCTGATTTTTGTTCTGATTTGCTTCTCTCTTCCTCCAATTTGGAAAATAGCCTTCATTTCAAAAAAGGGATTGGGGGCTTGGAATCTGATTTGAGAAATTTGGCTGGGCCTTGACCCTCCCTTGGCCTTGAGAACAGCTGGAATTCAGAGAACCACAGCTGGTTTTCTCAGCTCCTTGCTGCTGTGCAGTGGGCTTCATAGCCTGCAGGGCCAAGGTCAACTGTGAACCTCCAGCTAGGAAGGCAGGTCTCAGTGCCCTGCTTCCAAGGACTCAGGAGCATTGACCTAGAGAAATGAGATCGTCACTTTATTTTTTGAGACAGTTTCTCTCACTAATCTGAATCTCAATGTTCCAGCTAGCATGACTGGCCAGCAAGCTCCTGAGATCTGCCTGTCTCTACTCACCCACACTGGGGTTACAGGCACAGCATGCCCGGCTTTTTGTGGCTATTGGGGAATTGAATTCAGCAGGTGCTTTCACAGCAAGTATTCTTGCCCACTGAATCAATTTCTTCAGTCTTCTTGTGATTCTTTATGTAACTCGATTGCAGGGACTTTGTGGGACCCAGCTGCAGACATACACAGGATGGTGATGGTACATTTGGATAGGTTCATTGGAAACTGTGAGCTTCTAAACCAGGAGCAACCTGAAGAGCATGAGAAGACACAGAAGAAGCTGGGGTGTGTGCTAAACCAAGATAAATGTGTCCATTCTCTGATTTTAAAACTACAGTTGCTTTAATTATCCCCTCAAGACCAACAATGGAGTTTCATAGACATGCACTCACATTTTCAGAAGAAACAGACAGCCTTCTCCCATCCTTGCTGCATAAGTAACTCCCCACTTTAGCCCCATTTACTGTTGCTGCATTAAATATAAATGAGAAAACCATTAGTATCTTGGCCTTGTCGTGTGCTTTAGAGTGGATAGTATAATTCAATCATGGAAGCATCATTTTAATCCTGACTTTATTGGTTACAATAGTCATTGTGTGAGTTGTGCCTTATTTCTCAGTGTTTTAGAACCTCCGTTTTTAGCATGTATACTATACACATAGAGTATATAATAAAAATAAAACGCTCAAATCCAAAACCTAGGTGGGGCTGCTTCTGATAGAGTGCAGGTATAATGGATAGGTTTGAGCATAGGAATCTCTTGCCTCTTAGATTCCTGGAATGATCAAACAGCCAAATGGTCCTTGTCAGAATATAATTAAAGAAGTTTTGTAACAATATCACAATCACATGCTGAATTTTACCCCCAAACTCTTTCTACATATATGGACCAAAACAGTGTGTGTTTAAGAGAAAAGTCATGGATACATTTGAGTTATTTACATAATTCCCATGCACACTTTTGATACGTGCTTGCTTCCTTTCTCTTGCTATGGGGAAAAAACAAAACAAAACAAAACAAAACAAAAACACTTTGACCAAAAGCAGCCTAGGGTAGGAAAGGGGTTATTTTAACTTGCAGATCACAATTCCCCACTGAGGGAAGTCAGGGCAAGAACTCAAGCAGACACTTGAAGTAGAAACCATGCCACTCCTGATTTTTGAGTGGATACGGGTATCTGCACTCAGGTCCAGTGTGCTTCCCCACTGAGCCACCTCCCAAGCCTGTGTTCTTGTTTCATCCTGTTGTTCCTTACAGCTGCAGTTATAACTCAGGCACTCTCCTTTCACAGAATATTGGTTATTGTCAGTCTCAGCTATCACAAACCTGATACAATTAATACTCTTGCATATCTTTCTCACCTGCAAGTACATTTTTCCTTTGGTCAAATACCTACAAAGGGCATCTGTGCCAAAGAGAGGTGTATTAATGATCAGTTCAAGAGACCATCAGACCATTGATGCTCTTATCAGCAAAGTACCAGTTTCCTTTAAAATTGTGCTTTAAAAAAATCCCATTACTTAGCACTGTGAGGCTTGTTAATTTGTACACAGTTAATGATGATAAGACTCTTGACATGACAGCTCACACTTGCACACTCCATCCTCCTGATTGTTAACAGTCATTTTGTCCCTTTGGTGTTGTATTTTTACCTCACGGACTTGAAACCAGTCTTTATATATTCTGGAGAGTATTGCTAGTTTTATGTGCTAAAAATAGCACCTCCCAGTTTCTGCCATTGATTTTCATTTTCTGGGAAGTGTCTTTTTAATGGCCTCACACTCTTGACAGCAGCATATAGAAGCTTATCAATTTTGTCTGACAGGTAAGGCCATGCATTAGAGATGTTCTGTATTCCAAGGACTTATGATGTTCCTTTCTTTTTTCCTTGGATAGTTTTGTAAATTATTGGGAAATACTTTGTGTGTAGGATATAGCAAACTGACATGATTTTTATCCATGTGGGACAGACAACACCCAGGATTCTATTGATCAGCTCCCCCATTTCTCCAGCAATCTTGATGCCATGCACACTTTCTTATATGTTGTGTGTTCATGTTTGGAGTTCCTTCTGTCACTTTATCTGCTCACCTTTGTGTCACTTGTGGTATTATTTTTGAAGAAAGTTCCATATTTGGACTCCAAAAAGTTGTAACTTCTTCTTGGTTGTACTTGGGCCTTTAAAATTCTATAAAATTATAGAGTTAATTGATAAATCATTGTAACATCAGAAGAAAAAAACAAAACAAAACATACACTGTTCTGACCAGCTTTAATTGTCAACTTGACACAGCCTAGAATCATCTGAGAGGGAAGCCTTGATTGAGGAATTGACTAGATCATATTGGCCTTGTGCAAGTCTATGAGAGCTATAGAGCTATAGTATTGATTGATAACCTATGTAGGGTCCATTCCACTGTGGGTGACACCATCCCTAGGTAGGTGACCTAGGCAGTCTAAGAAAGTTGACTAAGCATGAGCCCCAGTGCGATCTAGCAAGTGAGCCAGCTAACAGTGCTCTCCCTATGTCCTGCCTTGGGTTCCAGTCCTGAGTTCCTGCCCTGACTTCCCTCAGTGGTGCACTGTGACCTAGAAATGTAAGAAAAACTAAGCCCTTTTCTCCCCTAAGTTGCCTTTGATCATGGTATTTTTTCTTTTATCACAGCAATGGAAAGGAAACCAGAGCACAGCCTAAATAGTAACAGTGTCAAAAGACCAAATCCAGCAAACCCTGTTTTGTTGAGGAATTGACTGGATTGTATTAAATCTGCAGGTCAACAAGACCTGCCATTTTATTTTCTGTTGAATGTTCTTAAGGGGACATTAAGTCTCTATCATATGCCTTCTTAATAGCTCTGTTTGCTTCAGTCTTGTACTTTTATCTAGATGATCCTTACCCATGTGTGCTGGCTACTTTTATGTCAACTTGACACAAGTTAGAGTCCTTTGAGAAGAGGAACCCCAGTTGAGAAACTATCCCTACCAGATTGGCCTGTGGGGAAGCTTGTGTTGCGTTTTCTTGTTTGATGATTGACATGGGAGGACTCCAGTGATCCTGAGGTGCTATAAGAGAACAAACTGAGGAAAGCAGTAAGCAGCACTTCTCTGTGGCCTCTGCACCAGCTCCTGTCTCCAGGTTTCCACCGTGAGTTTCTGCCTTAACTTCCCTGATTGATCATGGTGTTTTATCACAGCTATAAAAACCTTAAGCCACCTACCTACTCCTGTGGTGTTCGTTCTCAGCTGCCTTGCTTTGGGAACTGCGGCCTGTTAAGATTCTGCCGACTCATCCAGTGACCTTTTTGCAGATCCCACATGCAGTTGCTTTACTACATCTTTAGTATTTTTAAAAAATTTTTGTTTAGCTTCCTCTACATATAAAAGTCAGTTGTGAACACTGAAAAAATGGCTTACTCCACTTCATTTTTCTGTTTTCAATAGAGTCTGTACTTCAGGGAGGATGGAATGAAAGCAGTGGAAGGTGTTCTTTCCTCATGCCTGATTTTAATTAAGAGTATTTGTTGTCACTTTCCTCTTTGCATTCAATGTATTGGGCTAAGGAAATACCCTATAATTTTTTTTTTGGTTCGTTTTTCAGAGCTCTGTCCTCTGTTTTTATCACAAATACATGTTGAGGTTTCTCTCTGTGTGTTGGAATGGGACTCATTTCCCACCATGTGTTTTTTTTTTTTTTTTTTCCTTTTCCTGTGTTACATGACACTTTGCTTATTGCAATGTCAAATTCTCTTGCTGTCCTTGGAGAAACATGTTTAAATACACGTATCACACACATCTGGATCCTATTTATTCATATTTTGTTTTAGATTTTTCTTCCTTTACTCATGAGAAAGTTTGGCCTATGCTTTTTTTTTTTTCTTTCTTTAACTGCTTTTATCTGATCTAAGAGAAAAGTGGTTTTCTTAACTCTCAGTTAATCAATTTCCCCCATTTCCTCAGACGATTCTTTTGACATAATGCGAATTACCTGCTCTTGAAAGTTTAGTTGTGCTAAGTTATAAATGAAGCCTAGTGATCCGCCTTGGGAAGACACTGTTGTGAGCAGCGTGCTGGGAACTCAACTCTAGTCTTCTTCAGGATCAGCAAGGCCTCCTGACCTCTGAGCCAGCTCTTTAGATCTTTATTACTTCATTTGAAGTTCACCTCCTGTCTGGACATTTTGTATTTATAGCATCAGAGGAAAGCTGATGTCTCAGCTTTGTCTTTGTTGCTGCTGAATGATCGAGAATCCCCATGGCTCGAAGCTGACTTCAGTGTGCAGACCATTCAAGATGGTGGGAGACCTTCTCTGCTAGATGTCTCACAATCATTGTGTATGTGGTCAATGAGGAAGGCATGGCTAATAGCCAAGGTAGAAGAAGGATTTTTGATCAGTTTGAGCTAGGTGGACAATTCAGATCTCACTTCTCCATAAGAGCAGGGACTTCTGCCTATGTTGTACATACATGAAGAAGGAACAGCAGTGTTAAGATCAGTTATTATATCGCCAGGGTGATGGCTTCGTCGGTAAAAGGCTGCCATGCAGGTTTGTGTTCGATGCCCCAGAACCTAGATTAAACAAAAGCCCAGTGTGATAGCATGCCTTGCAATCCCAGGGTTGGAGGGATAGAGATGGCTGAATCTATGGGGCTTGCTGGAAAGCTAATCTAGTAGAATTGGCAAGCTCTGGCTTCAGTGAGAGACTGTCTCAAACAAGGAGGTAGAGAGTGATGAAGGCACTTGATGTTCAGATGTACTCACCACACTGGCACACACACACACACAAGTGCGCAGAGATGACGATTATCAAGTTGAGTTCTAGATTCCTTTCATGGTTTCACATTGCCCGTTTTCTCCATAGTAAACATGTATCGGCACTATAAAGGGACCTGCGACCTGTGGTCTCCTCCAGAACAATAAATAATGTATTTGATAAATGTAGAAACTTGCTTGTTCCATTTTTTTCCCCTCCAATGACTTGAAATTTGGGAACACATCAAAGCTTCACTGCCAGGCACATGTACTAGGTGTCCATGGCACAGAGCCTGGTTGGTCCCTTTTCTTCTGCAGGTCTTACTGTGAGTTAATGTGTGTCTAAATGTGGAACTATTCCTCTAAGTTCAGCTCAGAGGAAATGGTAAAGATCATTCTGTGCAGGGGTTTCCAAACATTATTTTGGGCATGGCAGTATAATGATCCTTTCTTACAGGTTGTCTTAAAGAAAACCTATATCTTGAAACTGAGTTAAAACAGCATTCTGTCCAGGCCCTGATTGTAACAAACCCTTGTGGCCTGTGGTCACTATGGTTTCCCAGCCTATGTCCCAAGACAAAGTCAGAAAACCTACAAAACCCCCAAAACTTGATTTACTCTTGACCCCTCTCAGCAGAGGAAGAACAAAATACCAGAAATTCATATGGCTGGCCAGGGTCTAGGCCAGCAGATCTCCAAAGCGCCTTCCAGATCCCCTAATGCTCAGAGTGCCTTTCCACAACCGGGCACAGAGGCTCCTTCATGCAAGGTAGCTAGGAAATAGTTGGTACATTTTCACTTTTATTACTTCCTTCGCACCCCCTCCCAGATTTATTTATTTTTGAAAATTGAATATATTAATGTTTTACCTTTGTATATGTATGTGCTTTGTGTGCCTGCCTGATGCCCACAAAGGTCAGAAGAGGGTGGCAAATTCCTAGGACTGGAGTTATAGATGATTGTGAGCCACTGTGTGGGTGCTGCAAATTGAACCCCAGACCTCAGGAAGAGCAGTCAGTGCTGCTAACCTCTTATTGCTTCCTTTAAGTCGGCCTCGTATCTGGACATTTTGCTTAAATAGCCCACACTTATTGTAGTCACCACAGTCCCAGCTCTTGAATCTGGCCACTTTTGTATCCTTGACTTGGGAAACCTACCTGGTGTCCAGTAATGGGCACGGGGACAGAAATGCCTGCTCTCTGGTCTGTGTTTTATTTGCTGGCCGATGCTAGGCTTCTCCCTGTTTGTCACAGAGGAGTTGGTTCTTCCCAAGCAGACAGACCACATGCTATTTCTGGGCTGTAAATTTCCAAAGCTGTTTCCCCGTCCACCTCTCCAACCACATGCTGGAAAGAGATGTGTGTTTCCAGTTATAATCGGTACACTTAAATACTGGTTAAATTCAGAGCAAATGCAAAATCCGTACATCTCCTGACCCTGAATGAAGCTATAAAAATCTGACATGGCCAAAGGCCCGTTGGGGCCTTTCAAAATAAGGCTATCCTTCTTAACCTTTTGAGGGCTTATTGAGGGGTTCCAGAATAGCACAGACCACATTTAAGGGGTTGTCTGATTCATAGGGGACTGTGTCTGACCATTTAGGAGTCCTGGATGCTCACTGGCAAATTCTTTTCTTGATTCTACTTTTTCTGGAGATGAGGTATCCTGAAAAACAAAAAGATATTCCATTTGCTGGCAAACTCCCTAGGATACTCCCCAGTGTTGGGGTCCTTGATACCCAGCACTGGGATCTCTGTACCTGAAAGAATATGACATAAGGGTCATATCAGAGGTACCTCCCCCAAGGAAGGCCCCACAACTATCTGCTTTACTGGTCTTATTTGCTGATGGATATGCTTCTGGATTTCAGTCTAGAGGTCACTGTATACATCCTAAGGTAGCTTGTGAGAAGCAACCTGGGCTTTGGATGCTCCCTTAGGAATGTGATTTACAGTGGGCCTTAAGTCCGAGCATCTCCTAGACCCAGATTCCCCTTGTTTCATAGGGTTCTTGGGTCTGCTCTGTTATATCTGTGATGGATGTATCTGTGAGGCTGCTCAGCTGGGAGTGGCTATCCAAGCTTCTGAAGACATCCAGGTATAGAGTCTCCCCTCACATCTGAGAGCCTTGCAGAAAATTTACACACAATGGGGAAAGCACACAGTGTTTTCTAGTCATCCCTCACTTTATCAAGATTCTCAGCATTTGCCTCTGAATCCACTCAGCTTTCTCCTCCCTTAAAAAAATATTTTATGGGGCTAGAAGGATTGCTCAGTGGTTAGTTTGGGGAGTTAAGAGCACTTTCTGCTCTTGTAGATGACCTGGCTTCAATTCTCAGCACCCACATAGTGGATCATAACCATCTGTAACTCTAGTTCTAGGAGATCTGATACCCTCCTCTTGCCTTTGTGGTCACCAGACAAGTGGTATCCATATACGTAGACAGGTAGAATACTCATATACATAAAATTTTTAATAATAATAATTACAATTATCATCATCATTGTTATTATTGGTGGTGGTAGTGTTTCTGTGTATAGGACAGGGACAACATTGTGGAACTGATTCTTTCTTCACACCTTGACATAGGCACCAGTGATCAGACTCAGCAGCCTGCACCCAGTGAGCCCTCTGGCTGGCCCCACAGACTTAGTCTTAAATCTTGAGACACCCATGGTTGAAAATGCCCCCCAGGGTTGTGGTTTCCAGGCTGTGGTTTCCAGGGCTGTGTGGACTAAGTTGAGCCCATGAAGCACCTTTCTAAGGAAGCTAACTGTAGTCTCTGCTTCTCTAGGTTACCAATATATCTCAAGTATCCTCCAGAGACTTCAGTCCATCTTTCAGTTCACATGACACTGCTGTCTCTGAGATATGGCATCTCTTTGCCCAGGTGTCTATGGGATAGGGTAGGAGTGTCCACATTTTGGAACAGCATACTTACTGGGCAAGCAGCACATCTGATGTCCCATTGACATTGGTGGAGCTGGGACCAAAGACCCATGTTGTGGGATAGGGAGTGGGCAGCCTGCGTTGTCCATCCTAATCTGAGTCTAAGCAGCTTGTCCAGAGCTGCCTCTTAATGGTGTATCTGGGCTTGGCTAGTGCAGCAATCTCTCAGAACATTTGGACTTAGTGATCATCTAGTTCTCATTCTCCCCTGACATCTAGGAGAACACCTAGAGGCACACCCCAGGGGCCACCTCTTTGCAAATACTGATATTTTAAGTAAAAGAAACGTCTTGGCTCCCTCCCACCCCCTTTCCAATCTTAGAACCATGGAACTGTCTTGTAGGTTTTGCAGGCCACCACGCACTCCCCTCCCACCACCCAGTCCCAATCTGTCTGCTTTTACCAGCTCCATGTCAAATCCTCAGCTTTTCTTCTGGGGTTACAGCTGAGGCATCTAAACTTGGATGTATCCAGACTGGGGTGGGGGAGTCAGCATGGGATTCCAGGGATACACATGAATTGCTGGAGGGTTTTCTGTCACCATTGCTCTGAAGGTGACAGATGGGAGCATAAACTGTCTTCTCTAGCCACAATGTAGCGAACACACATGGTGGCGCCTTCAATGTTGGGGCTTGAGCACCACCCTGCTTGGCCTGAGCAGGCTCTTTCAACACTGCTGGGCAGGGCTCTTGTCCCTTGGCAAACTCTGGTGGAGTGCTGAAAGCAGAATGTCAAGATCCATCTCATCCAGCTAACTGCTAAGACAGGGACAGGATGCCCCAACAAACCGGAACAAGCCTTTCTCACAGGTTCACTGTCTCACTCAGTCTGAATAAGCAAAAGACAAATGTTATATATCCAGTAGAACAATGTACTCAATGTACTCAAATGAAGGTTCCAGATCCAGACATAGAGATCTTCAGCCCTTTCAGCATTTATCTTTATCAAATACCTCTTGCAATCCACAGATACTCTTGATTTATCATCTTCCTCTATGGAATTCTTGGCCCTGAGCAGTGGCTCCCACCTTCAGTCTCTTACATAAAGGAGCTTTCCCACATCACAGTTGTAAGCTCTAGTGTGTGTGTGTGTGTGTGTGTGTGAGAGAGAGAGAGAGAGAGAGAGAGAGAGAGAGAGAGAGAGAGAGAGAATGAGAGGGAAGTCATAGTCTTCTATCCACTATTTTGGGAAGGTCCATGTAACTATGATCAAGTTCTGCAGCATCCCTGATGCCTCTGATTCTCAGTTCTACAGTTATCTGGGTAGACATTTCGGGGTCCTGAGCTGGAGTAGATGTGGGTTGTTCTCTACGTTTGCTTGTCTGCAGCACATGATATACAAAGACCCTTTCACCTTCCCATATCATGGTAAGTAGACTCACTGTGTTATGAGGAGTTCAGGTGTGCAGCAGCAGGGTACAATCAGTGTTTCAGACCCTATTGCTGCTCCACAATATAGGCAGGGGTTTACTTTGAGTTTCCCTAACAGAGCCCAGGTGTTTACCATTTCTTTTTCCTGTGACATCTTTTGTGGTCTGACATTGGCCTCTGACACACAGATTTCCCAGCCTCGTTCTCACAGCAGCCATCCTTCTCTTAACTGTAGGGATCTCCATCATTTGACAGAAGAGCTGCCTTGCTGTGAAGTACTGGTCTGCCTTAAGCTCAGGTCTGCCTGTGTTCATTTGGCCCCACTCCCTTTCTCTTGCCTGCTTTCTCGGAGGGGCTTGACACCCTCTACAGGATGACTTTTCTCATATTCTGTCTGTTTTCCCTGGGATAATTCAATGAAGATTTACCCCTGAAGCTGCCTGTGTTGCAAAAGATGTGTGCTAACACTGAAGGGCAGAGGTTTCCTCAGCAACCTGGAAGGGAGGGATGAGGAGAAAGGCCAAATCAGTATCTGGGTTTGGTGGCACATGTGCTGTGTGCTGTGACTGATGGTCTGTGCAGAGGGCAAGGTCAAGAGCAGCCATCTGGGAAGCCCCTGGACATAGTCCAGGAACTGCTTTCCACCAAGCTGTAGCCCTTGAGTTACACTTATGATGTCCTTGTGCTTGAGGTCCCTAGGCAGTGACCTAGAGCATTTCTCTCTGATCCGTGTTACTACCCTTGAAGCAGAGAGCATCTTGCTGACACATCGGGAGCATATCCCTTCCATCAGGACTGAGACAGGCCATGTGACACCTCAGAAACATCTCAGCAGATCAACTCTACGAAGGTCTGATCATGGGAAACCTTAGAACTCTGTAATCTGCTCTTCTAGCACAATCTCTGTGGGTGGCCAGGAAGTAGGAAATGGAGAAAGGAAACGGGTGGGGGTAAGATGGACATGGTAAGAAGGTAAACAGGGCATCTCTTCACACTTGTGGAGTGCTAGTTAGGAAATCAAGGATTGTGGCTCACTTTGAAGAACAGTCAAGTGGTACATTGCTGCAAAAAAGCAGATGAGATTCCCAAGTCCTACGGGATCCCCAGAACTTACTTACCCTTGGTGGGTGTCTGGTCTCTCAGGACTGCATGTACCTGCCCTACCCACATGGAAATCATTGTTCTTTGTGTTGTCATCTCTTTGACTCTTGGCTTCCTGGGACCCTCATAGTTCCCACATTCTGAGATCCTAAGAAATAATTTTCCTTAGAGATGCGTAGCCAGACACTCCTGACTTGTAGTGTGTTTTATGGCCATGGAAATATTAGAAAAGTCAATGGAAACATAGGAGGAGGAAAAGTAAACTCTGATTTTTTTTTCTCTCAGAAATAGTTTTAAATCCTCTGTCTCCTTCCCCGCAGAGAAGCCTCAGAAGACATCCATGCCTTCACAGTGGAATCTGTGCTGCTGAGCCAAACCTTCTAAGGTCTCCAGATCCACTCAGAATTGGCCTACAATTTCAATTTCTAAAAGTCAGCCTGAGGTTCGTTGCTGGCACTTTGGAGGGAAACTTCTTCGTTCTTTGGGCAACCTTACCCAAAGACATCTTGTAGGCTGCAAGAACAGTGAGGAAAGTGAAGGTCCAGTATGCAGAAAAAAAAATTTTTTTTTTTTGAGATAGGATCTTTTGTAGCCCAACCTGGCCTTAAACTCACTGTGTAGCTAAGAATGACTTTGAATTTCTGATTCTTCAGCCCAAACCTGTTGAGTTCTGGGTTTATATGGAGTCTAGGGACTGAATCTACAGTTGCATGTATACCACACATTCTGCCAACTGAACTATCTCCCCAGCCCCATGAATTCCCATGTTAACTGAAGGAGAAAGCCAAGGTTTAGTAGGATTGGTGGAAGTTAGAAGGGTTACTGTTCATTCTCTGCCTGGTTAGGCATCTATTTCAACTCACTGGTCCTTAGTCTCCTCACCTATAAAGGAAAGGCCATGCAGTTAACCTTTCCATCCAGGCCCTTTCATTTCTGAATAGTGAGTAGCTAAAATGGGCCCCAATGTGAGAACTCTTGCCTTGTGATGGTTAATCTTGGATGTTAATGTGACACACCTCAACTGGGAACCTCAAGTGAAGAATTTTCTCCATTAGGTTGGCTTATGGGCTTGTTGGAGTCATTTTCTTGATTGCTAATTGAGGGCGCAGCCCACTGTGGACGGTGCTATGCCTAAGCAGGTTGGTCTAGCCCTGCTTAGAAAGAAAGGTAGCTGAATGAGAGCCTGGGAACAAACCAATAAGCAGCATTCTTCTGTGGTCTCTGCTTCAGGCTCCTGCCTTTAGTTCCCTCACCGGACTATAATGTATAAGATGAAATGAACTTTTTTCTCCAAGTTGCTTTTGCTTGTGATGTTCACTACAGCAAAAGAAAGCAAATGAGAATGTGCCTCTTTTCAGGGACACCAGCGCTCTGCATTTGGAGATGCTTGCTCCCTTGCTTTCCCAAGTGGCCTGTTGACTTCTTTCAGCTTGAGGCTGGAAGAGAGAACTGAAGCATGTAGTGGTCTGCCCTTGACTTTGAAATTAGCAGAGAAGAAGTGGTATGAAGTCACTGGTCGGTGTAATGCCAACTTAAATTGTATGATGGCGCATGTATCTGTAATCACGTGTGCATGCTTATGTCCTTGTACTGGAGAGCTTTGCAAAACTTGCCTTATTGTTTAGAGTAAGGCCAGATCCTTTGAATGTCTCCTGGCATGTGGATTTATGGTTTGTCTTCTTTATTCCTTTTCTGGTAATTACTTTTGAAAACAGCATGTGATGCTTTTGCAACTGAGAAATAACAAATGCTTTTCTTTCCCAAGGCTGACATTAGACCAGCCCACAGTTTCACATAGCCTCTTCTTGCATCATAGCAAAGCCTGTTGCTTCACAGAAACCAAGCGGTTTCTGCTCAGTTTTTGTTTATTTTTTTCATTTATTTATTTTTGTCTTCCATCATACTCACATGTGAATGGTGATAAAGGTCACAGGCAGCCCTGATGTGGCCAGGAAAGTCCAAACTTGTCTGAGTGCAGAGGTCATTGGCTCTACATTAGAATCCCCATGGAACTTGGACCTTTTGGGGCCTGTGCTATTCTCAGACCCTCATTGGATACCTGCTTTTCTGGGATAAATGAGGGGATCTCTCAGGATACAGAGAGATGAGGTGTAGGGCCAGCCTTTGGATACTTGAACATGTGTGGAGAGACTAGAAGGGCAAAATAAGGATGTAATTCATATTTTTTGTCTACAGCTAATGGATGACATTAAGAGAGTGAGATCTGCTATACAGCATGGGTTCCCCAGAAACAGGGCTTGGCATGTTCTACTACTGTAGGGCTTTCTGTTCCTTCTGCCTGGAAGCCTCTTCCACTCACATAGCAACGCATTCCTTCTGCCTGAAGACAGTATTAGTAGCATGTTCAAGTGAGGCTATCCTGATGAGACCACCTGGCATGCACCGTCCTTTCATGGTAGTCATTGGGCAGTGTGGGATATGATGGAAATGTAGGTTTTCACTGTGTCTCATCTCAGCAGTTGGAAATATCACTATATATTCAGGGGTAACCTTAAAATCCTGATCTTCATGTGGCCAATTCCTCTGTGCTGGAATTGTAGACATGTACAGTATACCATATATGGTTTTATGCATGCTAGCGATTGAACCAATGGCGTTGTGTATACTGGGCAAATATTCTCATCAATTGAGCTACATCCTCAGATCCCTGAAAAATACCTTTATTCTTTACTAAATATATCTAAAATTTTGTGTAAACTATTGAGCTCTGTTCTATATCTGAAATCATTTACCATTGGGGTGTGGTGCTGGTTAACTAAGCTAAACAGGTAACACATATAACCCTTACTAGACAGCCAGTAAGATATTAGTTATTTACACTCCCGTGTCCCTTTATTACATATGCACCTGTGCTCCTTCATCCTGTCACCCTGAGGTCAGATGATGTGGGTCCAAAGCTAGCTCTAGACTTCCCTTGGGGAAAGTGAGCTGGCTACAACTAGAAGGCCTTATGGTTTCTGGAAGCATTGGTGTCTTGTTGACTCTCTGGAAGCCTTTGAATGTGTTGGTCACTGAAGAGGGTGATATGATGGTAATGTTGATTTTAAAATACAGATGGGGGCCCCAGGAGGTGACTCAGTGGAGAAAGTACTTGCCACACAAACTTATGGACAGAAGTACGGATTCCAGAACAATGCAAAAGCCAAGCAAACGTGGTGGTAGTCTATAATCCCAGTACTCTAGAGGCAGAGACAGGGGGTCATTGGGGCAACTGGCTAGCTAGAGTAGCTGGCATTTCAAGTAGAGACCCTGACTATATGAATGAAGTGGAGATTTCCCATTCACGCCCACATTTGCATACATACTTGTATGCACACATGTGAAGATGCATATATATGTGCATGGAGATCACACACAAATACACATGAAAAGAAGGAAGGGAGGGAGAAGGAAGACAGAGGGATGGGTAAAGGGAACCCTTCAGCACCGAGAAGCCAGAAGGCCAGGGGAGAGTTGCACCAGCTGCTTCCTAACCTCAAACTTTTTGTGTCTGAGGTGGTTGAAGACCCATTTTCTGTACTGGCCTTCCACAGAAAGACTTGATTTTTCTACTTGGAGGTAAGGAAATGTGATGGTTTAAGTCAGTCACGTGAGTATATGTGACAATATTAGCTAATGGTTTTAGGTATCTTCCCCATCCTCCCACTAGAATGCAGAGATAATTGACCTTGTAAAGACCCAAGTGTCTGTAGTTGTCATGACTGCCATGTCTTCCTAGACCCTGAGGTAGCTGTGCCCTGAGATGGCTATGCCCTGAAGTTTGAATGGTCTGTAAGATAAGTAACCAATGGTCAAAATGCAGTCACTGTAGACAACAGAATTTTAGATGGTGACTGCTGAAACTCATTGTCGTTCCTTGGCAACTCCACTGAAGTGGTTCTGAAGTGTAGCAAATGCTAGTATGAGAGGATGTGAGATGCATCCATTCTGAGGGGTTTCAAGACTTGACTATGTCACTCAGAATATCACTGAGCAATGGGTTGTGCATAAAGTGGGTAGGAAGTGGGTGGCAGGGCAGGTGCACAGGATGCTGTTTAAGGTGACTACTGGGAAGGTGTTACTCTAGGTAGGGACAGCATCTAGCTTCCTCCAATGAAAGTCTAGTTCATCTGACAAATGACTTCAATCACCTGCCTTAGTTACTGTTTTATTGCTGTGATGAAATACCATCACAAAAACAGCTTACTAAAGAAAGCATTTAATTAGGGGATTGTTTACATTTTCAGAGTTAGTCCATGATCATCATGGCAGGGACTGTAGTACAGGCAGGCAGGCATGGTACACTAGAGCAGTAGCTGAGAGCTTACATTTTGATGCATAGACAGGAAGAGGAAAGAGAGATTGGGACTGATGTGAAACCTCACCCATACCCCCAAAAGACCACACCTCCTCTAACAAGGCCACACCTACTAATCCTTCCTAAACAGTTCCACTAACTGGGACCCAAGCATTCAAGTACATGAACCTGTGGGTGTAGTTGTATGCTGCTGTGGGGAAGCTCAGTAAGGAAGAGATGGAGGCATTCTCATATGTAGAAGCCCTGCCAGACCTCTGCAGAGGAAACCACCATCTTTACCAGTACCTAACTGGACAGTGGAACCCAGAGCAACTAAGCTCAGATGTATTTATTCTTTCAGAACTCCTCAGGTATTCTACTGATAGACATGCAGATCATTAGCATTTAAAAACCCCCCACAGAAAATCCAACACCTGAAAACAATACAAAACACCCTAGACAGGATAGCCCCTCACCCAACAGTGCAAAAAGCAATTTCAAACATAACTAAAAATAAACTTCCCCAACATGTGGGCACTAATCTCATTAGAACCACCACACTACATTTAAGAATATTCTATGAAACTTAGTTCTTCACCCAGAGACACAGTTCCTGTCTGTTCCTGTGATAAAATAGACAAAAGCAACTTCAGGGAGAAAGAACTTATTCTAGCTTAGAGTTCCAGGGCAATACAATCCCTCATGGCAGAGAAAGTATAGCCACAGAGCTTTAGAGCTGGTTGGTATCACTAACAGTCAGAAAGCAGAGCGGGGGGAGAGGTGAGAAGGGATGGGAAGGGAAAGGGAGAGGAGGAGAGGGAGGAGGAGAAAGAGAGAAGGAGGAGGAGGAGAAGGAGGAGGAGAAGTGTAGTTGACTATGAAATCCTACTAAACCACTTCCTCCAGCAAGGCTACAACTCTTCAAGGTTCCACAAGCAACCAACTGAATAGTGCCACCAACTGAAGACTAGGTGTTCAAACACATGACCCTGTGTTTGAATAATGGGTTGTTTGATGGGGGCAATGCATGTTCAAATCATGACAGCTCCTTTATCATGTTTCCCCAAGAAACATTCCTGGGACTCCCTATAGCACCCAGGAGGAGGAGGATGTGAAGAGAGTAGCTCAGTTCGACCTGTGGGGATGTTGTTATATCACTCCTTCGTGCCCTAACCCTCATATCTGATAGTCCTCTGTGGGAATGGGCATTTGCTTGCATGAGAAGTATCTCTGAGGATCCCATGCTGTGGCTGGATGTTGGCAAGGTCAATAGCCCAGGCTCCAGCCTGGAGGATCCCTCAGCTGATGGATGGTGGAGTGTGCAAGTCATCCTAAAGGGTGACTGTGGGACCCTGTGATATAGTCTCCTGGGATTAATCATACAGTAGCCACACTGATCCCTTAGAAGATAGCCACATTATTTCTCCATGTCCGTACCTGGGTTCTGTGGGAAATACTTCCCAATATCATCGTCATATATACTTGAACCATTGTGGGCTTTGGGGAGAAGGCCAACTCAGAGCCCTCTGTGGATTTTTTTTTGTTCTTAAGCGTGAAGTATTGAGTATGCCCAAAAGCTTTCTGGGCACATGATTAAAGAACTAAATGATTAAAGAACATGGGTATTCCTTTAAACTGAAAGCACTAAACTTGCTTGGTAGGGGGTTTTGTTTCAGGTTAAATCTCTATTCACATTTCAAGGAACACAGGTTTTCTAGAAATGGGTCTGTGTGTTTTGTAAATTGTCCCTACTCATAGGGCAAGAGAAAATTGTCATCTCTTCAAAGAATGCTTGTTGTAACTGCATACTCCTATTCTGCGTCTGACCTTCCCATGGGAATTGTAGCCATGGCTGGGAAGAAATGAGATTAAAGATGAAGACAGAATACCAGTTCTGTTGTTAATGTAATGTTGGTAATGTTGTTCAAGGATGGTCAAGGTCAGTGAGGCTGGACCCAGCCCATAGCCATCCTGTCTGGACAATCCTTCAAATTCCCTTTCCTTTATGGACTACCCTTGAGAAGACTGGGTGAGGAATGTTCTGGAACCTTTTCTTTTTCTTTTATTCATTAAAAACCCTAGAAGAGAATACTATGTAGGATTATTTAAGAGTCAGAATTGGGGGAGATTTCTTGGGGGTGGTGTTGGGCACAGGAGGGCCAGTTAACACACAGGGCTCAGCAAGTGGGTCAGCACGAACCACCACAGCATGGGCTCCTGACTGGAGTAGCCAGCTCTGCCAATTATTCCTTGCTTCCCAGCTGAGGCAAGCTAGTGGTTTATTCTGGGAACACTGAAGAGACTCCTAGAATTGAATGAGCTCTTGTGGCTGTGGCAGGAATGAGGTCCAGCCCGTGAGACAGACGCCTGGCAATGAAGACTGAGCTTTTAGTATCCTACCCGGGAGGTGAGTCTGCCCTGAGCACAGGAAACCAACAAACTTAACAAAGCATTCATTTTTCTCTAGTTCTCTAAAATAGCCTCTGGAATTACCTGTACATTTATTTATTTGTTTATTTTTACAAATTGATTTAGCCACAATGTTGGGGAAAGCAAATGGATTGTTCTGTGGAACATAGCAGACACTCTGAGTCTGATGTGGCAGCCACCAACGTGTCTGAGGATAGTCCTCAAAGAGGCGACAGCATTCACAGTGTCCTCTGTGTATCCTGATGTCTGCAGTGGACCTGGGAAACTGATGAAGCCTGGGTGATGCCTATGGCTAGTAAGGTCCTACCAAGGTCAGAGATGCTATGGCCGAAGCATGAGATCACTTGGTGAGACTAACACCTGGACTCGGCCATATTCAGTGATAGTTGCCTCAAAGCACAACAGCCTATTGCTACCTTAGGAGATGCTTATCTTCAGGGGTGAAGCTTCTGAAGTGATGGTGATGAGATGGGAATGGGGACCACCATTCTGGTGTCTCCTTCATCAAGCCCAATCTTATTGGCTTCATCTGCTAACATGCTGAGCCCTACTGGGGGAAATCAATGCTGGTGTTGATAAATCATGTTTTCCCCTAAACTTCAGATTCATACTGCAGTCCTTACTAGGGCTCAGCACCTCATAATGTGAGCTGATTTGGAAGGTAAAGCTTGTCACTTACTGTAAAATTGGTGTTTTAACTCAGTTGGAGTCATGTTATTACAAGAGGGAAAAATATGGAGACAGAGACACATGTAGGGAGGAAGATGTGAAAGAGGCCCAGAAGATTGCCTCATTTCTCCTCATGGTGCCCAGCAGCCAACTTGTAGATGCCCTCCCTTTGGCTCTGGGGTCAGAAACTGTAGGATAATTCATTTCTGTTGTTTAAGCCTGTCTGTCTGTGATAACTGATTCCAGAGGTCATAAGTGACAAAGGCACGCAAATCCCTTTTTCCTCATTATATGGACCAATATCCAGAGAGAGTGGGAGCTTTATGAAGTCTGTAAAGAGCATGCTAGGCTGAGGTGGGGACCCATAACTAGAACTTAGCCATGTGTCAGCCCCAGGGCCCTGTGGCCAATGTCTCCTTTGAACCAGCTGCATGGCCAGTTTTCTCCCTATGGATGATCCCTAGGCTATAGGATGTTCTCTGCCAATAGTTCTTTCTTTTGCTCATAGTTTGGAGTTTGCTTCAAAATAGTTTGCTGCAAAATTACAAACCACACAGAATTCAGTGCAAAAAAAGAAAAAAAAAACAAAAAACAAACCTTTTATTCCTCCAGCTTTCAAAGACCACTCTAGTGAGTTATGTTTGACATTTAAGAAGCTACACTCATTTAATGTGTAATACTCTGAATTTGTGAATTAATTAACCCACATACAAAAATTACCATTATCTGGTGCATAAACAAATCCATCACTAACCTTGGTTTCCTCCAGCCTCACCAGTAATGTTGTTTTATGATGAAGTACTTAAAGGCAGGGAGATGACTACTGGGTAAAATGTCCCCCACACATGAGGATCCAAATTCAGATCCCAGAATCCTAAAGGCAGGGAGATGGCTACTGGGTAAAATGTCCCCAACACATGAGGATCCAAATTCAGAGCCCCAGAATCCATGCAAAACAAAAACAGAAACAAACAAATGAAAATAGACACCATTGTATACATGTGCCTCTATATACATACGTGTACAAATAAATCAATACATGTGAAAAACCATTTTTTTAAATGTCAGGCAAACTTAGGGGTATAGGCAAATCCATGAAACTCATTGGTCAGTCATCCTAGCACCATCACTGAAATCCAGGTTCAGTGACTGTCTCAAAGGATAAAGATGAAGAATAGTCAAGAAAAACACTCAATGTTCACTTTGGCCTGTCGCCTACACACACATAGTTGACATACATATACACATACAACCAACATGTAAAAGAAAAAAATTAAAAATATTGAATGTAAGATTTCCTCTCACAGACAATAAAATACTATTAGCAATCTTTCTTTTAATTATTTTTTTTTTTTTAGTACAAGCAAGCATTTTACTGTTCAGCTCCACAAAATCATTCATAAGAACAATTAAAAGCTCTGGGCATGAATTCTTCATACAAGGGTCACTTCTGGCTCTTCCATACATCCCTAAACAATGTGGGGAGCCATATTTTTATTCTTTGCTTTTCTTAATATGAAGTGTGGCTTCCTAGAATTTCTGGTAAACACAGAAAAACCAACTGCTGTCATTTTATCTAACATATTTTTTAAAGTCTGTGTTTGAATGTTTTGCCTGCACATATGTCTGTGCACCATGTACATGCCTAGCTTCTGCCAGAAGAGGGAATCTTATCCCCTGGAAGTAGAGTTTTAGCTGGTTGTGAACTGCCATGTGGGTGCTAGGAATTGAACTTGGGTCCTTTGAAGGATCAGCAAAAGCTCCCTTTAGCTCCTAGCTGACATTTTGATATCTTTCCTGGGCCTCCCACTGTCCTTTGGCCTTGTTCTCATTATGCACTCTATAGTTGGCTGGATTTACCAACTGGACTCAGCCACTGACTAGGAAGTCACATGGGTTCCTCGGGACAGGAGTGCAGTGTGCAGAGGCTCCCAAGCTCCCTCCCATTTTCAAGCCTGCGAACCCTTGCCTAATTTGCTATTGCTCCAGCTGTCTGGTTTCATGAAACTGGATGTTGTCTTTGGCACTTGGGGTCTGGTCATGGTGGTAGGGAATGTCATGGGTGGGGACTCTGTGAACAGACATTCTAGTGGAGATGGTAATTCCCATGTTCAGCCCAGACCCACAGAAAAGGAGAGAAGTAGGGTAAGATAGTTTTAGTCAATGCCAAAAATAAAGTCTAAGTCAGAGCTACAGAGTTCCTTGGGCAGCTGACAGACCAGACTCCTTTTACATAGATTAATGGTAGAAACAAATAAGGAGACAGGAGTACAATTCCCAGATCATCCTGTGCCTTCTCACTACAGGGAGTCTGCCTGTGTCTGTAGCTACCCACTAGGGGATTAGCAGGCTGCTAAGTACCCTTGAGAGGATGAACTGAGGGCCAGACTTGTGAAAGGTCCTGGAAAGCCTTTTCTTTGTGCTGGGGATGTAGCCCAGTTGTTGGAGTGCTTGCCCAGTGTGCAGGAAACCCAGGGTTCCGTCCTCTGCACTTCATAAACCATGTGTGATGGCTGCACAGTGTAGTCCCAACACTCAGGAGATAGATGTAGAAGGATTAAGGCGAATCTGGGCTGATGAGACCCTAACTCAGAGAATACAAAAGGAAAAAAAAAAAAAAAGTCTGCTCATCAGGGAACTGTCTTGCTCTCAGCAGATCCTCAAGACCCCAGTTGCCTGTCACTGCTGACAAGACATGGGGCTGAACCTTCTGCATTTCAGCTCTGCTTCCTCTCATTTTTTTGACACCTCGCTTGATTTTATTCTTGCTGTTTGCAAAGCACAGGCATTGCAAGTTGGTTTATAGGAAGAGAGGCTTGGGGAAGGAGCCCTCTTTCTACCCAGCCTGGGGGTGAATTTCTCCACACTTAGGGCTCTTATCAGCCATGCAACCTTATGCAAGTGATTACAAATCAAGCTGATGCCTCCTAGATCCTCCCACCTCTCCAGAAGTCTCAGCAAAAGCCAAGAGTGGGGTGGATTCCAGTATAATGGGGTCCTGCCTCCTCTGCCACCTCCTCACTCTGAGCTGGGATGTGGGCTGCATGAGTGCATCTCAAGCTGAGTGATATCACAGATGCCAAGGCACTGGGTTCACTTGTCAGACTTGGGCAGCTAACCTTTCTTGTTGCTGGGAAGTGAAAGTGAAGTTACATAAGTTCCTGTACTCAGCCCCACCCACCCTTCTTACTTCATGAAATTTGTAGTGTTGATAATGTAATCATCCACTTTAGCCTGACCTTCCCTGTAGGTAAGGCTGAAGGAACATAGTCCCGATGGGCTGGCTATTCCTTGTTTTAGCTGATTCTTGCTTCCTGGGGCTAGAATATAGGATTGGAAGCATCCTCTTGCCAGCCCTTAGTCTTCTCTGCTCATTTCCTTCCTAGCCTTCAGAATGGAAAAGTCTGTCTGTGAAGGTGGCTGTTTGTTGCACTTGATTCTTGGAACCACAAGTAACACAGCTGCCTGCTGTGGCTCCTGATTGTGTCCTTTCCTAGTTAAGGACACCATATGGGCTACTGAGACCAAGGACTGAGTTCTGTTTTGTGGTTGCACCCAGGCCCCTTCTTCCAGTGGAACCTTATTGCATATGCAGTTGTCTGGGAAAGCATTTTTGCAGGATGAATGTGATGTGGTTGGTTTTTGGTTAGTCAAATCCAAGTCCTCTCCTAGTGGTTGTGTGACAGTCAGGACCCCAGTGGAACCATCTTTCAAGAGGCCCAAGAGCTGTGGGGTGTTGGGGGCTAAGAGTGGAATTCCCAGCCAACTTGTCTGTGCTTCAGACTAGACTCTGATATTGACTCATTTTGTGACTTTGGGCTTCTTGAGGGACTTAAAAACCTTAGTTTTCTGATCTACAGACACTGTAGCTGAAGTGTCACAGGGGGAATGGATGGAGGACATGTGGGCTTCATGGAAACTTAATAGCTGAGCTGTGGTCAGTGCAGGTTGCTTTTGATGCTACTGACTGGTTGCTGAGCTGAGACTCCTACCAGTGCCTTCTATTGGGTAGACTGTACACTTACCTATACAACATTTGGCTAAAGTGATGGCTTAGGTTTCTTGTATAGAGTCTCAACACTCTTGTCTCAGAAACTCCAAGGGTTTAACCACGATTTGTTTGGATTTGTTTCATTAGCCTTCCTCAATTTCTCCTCTGCATGCTGTTCCTTCTAAAGCTGCACAGAAATACTTCCCCAAGGTGACTGAAAAGCAAGCTTACCCCTTCCTATGACAGCTGCAGGGTGTGGAAATTTCTGTGTTAGTGTGGTGCCATTGCATAGTTCAGTGGCAACGGGTAGACAGATGGGTCAGAATTAGGCTATGACAAGTCTTTATTCTAGGTTTATGAATTTGAAATCAAAACCTAATTTCAGATACTCAATGTCATGACACATGAAGACATACACAGAAGGGAAAGGCTTAGGATGGGGGCAGTTTTACATCATGGCTTGAGAGTCATTGGTCTTCACTCCATAGGTCAGCATATGGTACATGGGCCAAGTCTGACCACTCACCTACCTTTATAAATAAGTGAGCTTGGGTCCCAGCCAGGCCATGGGTTACATATTATCTCTGCTTGCTTTATTCCTGAACATCAGGGTTTAGTGGTCCACAGGGCGCTGTGGTCCACAGAGCCTGAAGTATTGACTGTGTGGTCTATTATAGATGCAGTCTGCTGACTGCTGGCCTCCTGGGTCTTGCCGTAAGCTAGCTGGTCACCAACTGAAGGAAAGATGTGGACGTCAGGACTGACTGGGGTCCAGCTCAGCCCAGATTCAGACTTATACCACGTGAGTGTTGAACAGTAGAGAACACTAGAGGAAGAATGGCTGTCTGGGCAGTGTCCTCACATGGCAAGGAAGAGAGTGGCTGAGTCATGAGAGTGGGAGTCACACATATACTTAATGGAATTTCTCCATAGAACTCCCCAGAGTGTGATGATCAAGAGAAAAGGCCAGAATCAATGACTCAGGATGTTGTGAGTATCAACAGGATCCTTCTTACTTCACCCTCTTCATGTCCCAATTTCCTACCATCAAGTAGGTACACAAACTAGACATGGTGGCTCAGGCCTGTCATTCCAACTACTGGGGTGGGGAGGGGAGCAGAGACAGGAGGGTTACAACTTCCAGGCCAGCTTGGTTTGCAGAGTGAGTTCAAGGCCAATCCAAGCAACTTCTTGAGATTTCTCAATCAAGGTTGAAAATGGGATCTGGAGTATAGCTGAAAGGCAATGCCTAGAATATAAGAGGCCTTGAGTTTAATTACTAGCACCACTTAGACAAATGCACATGCAGCAGTGCATGCCTAGAATACCAGCATTGGGGGCGTAGGTGGACACCAAAGAGTCTTTGAGGCTTTCTGACTAGCCATTCTAGATGAATTTGTTAGTTCCATATTCAGTAAGAGACCCCATTTCAAGAAGTAAATTAAAGACACTACCACCACTCTGATCTGGTACTGTTTGGTGTCTGAACCCATCATATGAACCAGAACTTGAGGTCAGTGCATCTCTCAATCCTCATCAGAGAAGCTTCTTCAGTAGTTGGTAATTAGCAAATAAACCCAGAATTGGTCAGCATGTAGATAATTAGTGACTTGAGAATGCTTAGCCCTAAATGGGATGTCTATAGCACACCCCTCCCCTCAAGGCTCAGGGATCTGTGCTGAGTAGTAGGCAGAAAACAGTGTCCTAGAAACACAACAAGGCATATGCACATATACAAATCATAGCATGGAGGAGGAAGTGGTCATGAAGTCCCACCCCTAGCTATGAAGTGATTGGCAATGCATCTGACCTTTACATGGGTCTGGGCATCTGACCTCTGGTCCTCATGCTAGAGTAGCTTTACCCACTGAGCCGTCTCCTCAACTCAGCTATTCTCATTTCTTAATTCTTATTAGAATTTATGTTGCTCTTTTTTTCTTCTATGGAAGAATGACAGCCTGGAGGTTCTACTCAGATGAGAAACAGCTTGAGTCATTTCTTAGTTCTAACAGGGGATGAGTCAAAGGCATTGTTCCTTTTGACAATAGAGTAAATTTCAGATTTTAAATTAGGAAAAGATACACAGGAGAGCAGATATGCATAGACACTTTTGGAACTAGCTCAGAGTATGTATGACTGTGTCAGCTGGAACTTGTGACTTATATAATACTAAATGATGTCTCCTAAGTTCCCCAAGAAGACAGATATATAGGATGAGTGGTCACCACTTTTTGGTTGAATTAAGACCAGAAGACAAGTTCTAGTCTATCTGAACTCTGAATTACCATAATGGCCATAATGTTTATTTTATTAAAATCTTTGTAATTCAAAGGATCTATGAAGTTCCCAGTTAACCTCCCTTAAAGGTATATATTGAGGCGTGACTGTTGTGGCACACAACTTTAATCCCAGCACTTGGGAGGCAGAGGCATGTGGATTTCTGAGTTAAAGGCTAGCCTGGTCTACAGAATGAGTTCTAAAACAGCTAGGACTATGCATAGAAACCCTGTCTTGGGGAAAGGGAACCCAAGACCCTATATTAAAAGACAAACAAACAATAAGGTGTGTATTGAGAATTGGGCTGGAGATATAATTCAATCAGTAAATGGCTTCCTGTGCAAACATGAGGATCTGAGTTGAAACCCCAGAGCCCATGTGAAAGGCTGGGTGTAGTGGCATGTATCATGCCTGTAATCCTGGTGCTGGAGGCAGGGAGACAAGTGGTTCCCTAGAGATCAGTGGCCAGTCTAGCCTAGCTGCATCAGTGAACACCAAGTCACTTTGCTAGTCACCATGACCCTGCTTGTAACGCCAAGAGACTGGGAGCAACTCAAGGAGAAGGCTCATGACATGGTGACACTCTCACCAAGTCAGTGAGAGACCCTGTCTCAAAAAAATAAAGTAGGCAATGCCTATGGAATGATACTTGAAGTTGACCTCTGCCCCCAATATATACATACAAATGCACACACACACACGCACACACACACACACGCACACACACACTCACACACTCACATACAAGTGTGCCTACTGATGTAAACACACTTTAGCACACATAAATACAGACATGTATAAATAAAAAGCCTCCATCGGGAATCTTGCTGTTTGCCTGTGACCATTCTGTGCCTGGTCCAGCCCTCCCCACTTCCTTAGCTAACAGCTTCAGTGAGTATCTTGACATTCATCTGGGGCTTCCAGCTGCAAACACAGCATATACAACACATCTGTCTCTGTATGATTTTCGTTTTGTACTTAATGTGCTTCATAGCTTTTCACTCAAGTGCACACAGCTTTCCTGCTCTTTTGGCCTTGTCTCACCTTGAGGAGCTGTGAGTCATGTCATGAGCCTTCTCCATGAGTTGCTTCCAGTCTCTTGGAGTTACAAGTGGGGCCACGGTGACTAGCAAACGTTGGCCAGGAGCTGAGATAACTGGGTCAGTGAGTCAATACGTAAACTTCGGGTAGATGTTGACACACACAAACACACACCCTAGGTTCATAGCTGGTGTTAGTTTTGAACTTCTTTCTGTGGGGTGTTTCAGGAACTCATAATCTTACCAACAGAAGGTTTTGCCAGACATTTTGATTTTTTCCCTCATTTTGTCATTGGGAATAGCATCTTTTGGCCATGTGATCTTCTGTACACATGACATTGTTCTGTGATTAATATCTGTTAAATCATTGCTATTTATTTGATTTACTTTTTGTTATTTGTTTCTGTGAGACAGTCTTGCTTTGTAATTCTGCCTGTCCTGGAACTTTATATGTAGCTCAGGCTGTCCTCAATCTTTAGGCAATCCTCCTGCCTCTGCCTCCCTGAAAATTAGCATGATAGATGTGCCCCATGCCTAGCCTTTTAGTTACTGATTTCTGAAACTTTGTATTAATTAAAGATGAACTTTTTGTCTGTCTTACATTGTTTTTAAATTCCAAAAAATTTCCATTGGCTTTGCAGTTATTGAAGCTTATTCCTATAAAGCAATAGTGCCGGAAGGAAGATAGTCTCTCCTCATTTTAATCAGATAATGATTTCCTCTGTGAGCATGACTCCCTCCTTTGCGGTATCCCCACAGAAGGGTGGTGCAGACTTTAAAAAAATCTCACCTCAAAGTTCTGGCTAATGTTTCCTTCCTTGGTACACATGTTCTTTTCCTGTTTCTACTGATCCCCTTAACAGGCATGTCACACTTGGAGCTTCCTAATATCATAGGAAATGCTGTAAGGAACATTCTCACCCCTCTGATTTTTGTTCTGTGGATTAATTCCCAGGACAAGGGCTGCTTAATCACAACATAGAAACATCTCTAAGCCCCTGCAGTGTTGCCCATTGCCTGGCAAAAGTGTCATTTCACTGGATTTGACCATCACCCACATTTGTTTAATAGTTTCTCTGAGACTCTTAACCAGATAATTGCAACTTTGTAAGTGCTGGTTGATTTATAGGAGGCCCCTGCATCTAGGAGGGGGCTGAGTGCTCTGGTCCTGCACCAAGTGCACAGAGCTGGCCAAAGGCAATCCTGGGGCTAGAAGCCAGACTGCTTGTTCCCAGGAAGTAGAGACTGGTTCTTCCCCATGCAGGGTCATCCCATCAAAGCTCAGATGACTGGACCGTGGTTCTTATAAACATCAGTGTGTATGTATAGAGCCTAGCAACATCTAGCCTTGATATGCCCTGTTGAATGAGCATTTTTGTTTCTTAGAAAAGATCATACCTATTCCAAGCCGTATACTCTGTGCATGTGCTTACACTCTACATATTATGCTAAATAGCTGATGTCACAGTGTGTCCTACTAGGAGGAGGTGAGAACACTGCAGTCAGGGCTACTTCGTATGTAGAAGCTCTAGGGTGTCAAATGACTGCTACAGACCGGTTCTTACTCGATGCTAGTTTTGGGGTAGATTGCTGGACTATAGCTGTAAATAAGGCATGTTCAAATCACTATCAGGAGTACCTGATTCTGGAATGAGAAACAAAGTTAATGGGGAGAATTGTTAAGCTGTACACGAACAGTGGGAGGGAATAAGTGTGAACGACAGCTATTGTCATTGAAGTCACTGGGACAGACAGACTGATGAAACAGTGTCACTGTACCTGTGCGGCTATCTAGACACCCCTGGGAACTACATCACAGCCTCCCATCTCTCCTCTTCTTCATCCAGGGCTCAGCAGTGGGGAAAGGAAGCCTGGGTACCAGCAGGGAGTGGAAGCCTGTCATCCATCGTAGTCCTGGACACAGGGGTCATCTTGAACCTTGTAGGTAGCCTTACTATGACAAGGGCCCATGGCAGCTGTGAGTGAGAAGACATTGGCTAGACAGAGTGATCTTGTTATTTTGGAGGCTGTCATTCTGCATTCGTGATTCTCAGGTGACCAAATAAGTGTGTGTCCTCGGGAACACTTGGTCCCGCTAGACCCATTTCCATTTCTACAACTGTGCCCTCTCCCCAGATGGGGCCTCCAAGCATAGGGACATCTTGCCATTGTAGCAATATTAACCCCAGGTTCAATTGGAACTGTAAATAAGCACATTTTCTAGACTCTTGTTAAGTGAGTATCCCCAACAGGTGTGCATACAGCCTTGGGGACTATGCCCAGGCTGTCTTCAGGTTTTCCAGGGAATAATTGGAAGTCCGCATCTTTGTTTCCCTCAAGGAAGAGTTGCGTCAGTTCATCTGGTTGTGTTCAGTTCCCTCAAGGTTGGGCTGCACAAAGAGCTGCATGCTCAGATGCACGCAGATGGCTCTGTAGTCTCAGTCCTGTCTGTTGGTCTAATTTTTATTTTCTGTGAATATTCTCACTCAGTTCAAGCTCCATTTCTGTACCTGTGTGGACTGTCACCATGTCAGAACTCATTCTGAGTAAGTTTTGCAGTTTGCTTTTCTAATAGAGTTTTACAGAATGCTTTTCCCTGAAGCTGAGTATTGTCTTCTAGGAAAGAAGGACACAAAAGGGTCTGGGTGTTACTGTATTGTGAATCTCTGTTGTGACCTTTTCACCTTGTGAGCTCATCTGTACTTGAAATGTTCCCAGCCAGAGCCCAAGGGTAAGTAGACTGGAGAGGCCTTGGTGTTCCCTTTATGTAGACTGGCAGGCAGGATCCAACAGCGAAGGAGCCGAGGAGTGTTAGAAAGAGACATCTGCTGAGCTCCTGAGCTAGGACAAGAGCAGCTCAACTCAACCATTGGTCAGTCCTGTCTAGGAATATATCGCTCCCCCAACCTTCCTCATGGAGAGGTAAGGATTTCAAATTAGATAGTGGGTCCCCCTGAATCCATGTGTTAGCACAGAAGTTCCCTGGGATTGGCTGTGAGGGCAGGCAGAGGATCTCTGTGAGTGCGGTTAAAGATGTTGAGACCTGGATTTATAAGTCTGTGCCTTGGTAAATTGATAGCAGAAAAACAAAGCCTTCATTACCAGCTGGAGGACTTCATGATGGAAAGCATATATTGCTTTCTCAGACTGTGTCTACAGATGAAACAGACAAATGAGCAAGCACCATGTGTAAAGAAATGAGTGTTTCTATGAATAAACCCTGGAAGCCTGTAGCAATGGATATGCTTGTCTTCACTTGGTGGACAGTGAGTGTGGGAACATTGACATGGAGTCCTGGATTAGTAAATTGTTGGGAAAACTATGTTTTTCTCATTCTTGAATCTCAGCTTTCTATCTGCTGAGTGAAGACAATTGATTTGACTTCATCTCTCCATTGTTCGCTATGAATTACAAGCTGTAATGCAATGTGAGAAAATACTACAGATAATTCCAAGTGTGTTACCAGATGATAGGCAGCATCGTTGGCTAGAAATCGGGTACATGGGTGTCATGAGCTATCTGTGCCAGTGATACAGGCTGTTACACTTATTTATTGAGCATCCCTACGTTTACAAACTATACTAATCTCCTCGGCTTCCCTGAGTTCTTGAGGTCTCACTTGAAGCCTTAACCATGGCAACCACAAGTTCTTTGTTCCTTTCTAATCTTATTACCAATATGCGTATCAGCCAAATCACCAGTTATACATGGTATATTGGTTAATGAAAAGGCTACAAAAGAGTATAGAGCAATAGAAAGAATCAATTCGGGTGGTTAGTGTCCTAAAGGAAAAAACAAAACAAAACAAAACAAAAATCTGATCATAGAGATGTGGAAGGTGAGGGTATACAGAGTCAATACGGATGGGTGGCACTGGTAGCAGGGAGGATTGCACTGAGCTGAGTCCTGCCTGTCAATCTACCTAGCAGAAGCTGTACATGAAAGTAGTCACTGACAGAGCAAATTGACTGTGCCCTACTGTAGCCTCCTTACAAGTGTCTGTCTCACTATTCTGGTTTGACAGTCTGCTGGGTTAGGTGTGCGCAGCATCTGCTGGCTTAGTCTACTTGCAGAGATAAATAGCAGCACTTCCCATCTTGACAGTTATTCTGCAAATGGAGTAACTCTCTGCAAGCTGTTCTGTACAGAATGGATGGAACAAGCCTCTCTCTGGTCTATGTAAATGCAGTGGCTCTGTGCAGTGGGTCCTCTCTGCTTTATCAATGGCAAGGATCATCTGCTTGTGGGAGGATCTGCCCTTCACACCTATTTTAGGCAAGCATTGCCCAGGAGAGCCTAGTCCCTTTTCTAGATCTCCTTAACAAAGGAAAGAACAAATTACAGTAGTTTATTTTTCCTTTGAGAAGTTTCTTTTTGTTTGTTGTATTAAAAAATAGGCAATGTCACTACCAGCTCACCAAGGGGCCTTTCTTCAAGGAGGAAGCAAACACAAACTAATAAATGGGTATCTGGGGTGTCAGAGAGTGGTTCTGGGTGAGATACAGAGAGGAAGGGACAGAGGGTAATAGGGTACTGACTATTTTCAGCATAGAGTCAGGTGCTTAAAGAAATGAGTGGCTTAGAAATGTGAGGATTTCTGACATTGCAGACAGCACACTGCCAAAGTGACTTTAAGAGGTTCTTTAGGCTTGCTGCAATTATGTGTGTGTGTGTGTGTGTGTGTGTGTGTGTGTGTGTGTGTGTGTGTGTGTGTGTACTTAAGAGTCAGAGTTCAGATGCCTCCCTAGCTAAAGCACTCAGAGTGAATATGTGAAGACTTGAATTTGGATCTCTAGAACCAAGTACAGCTAGACCTAGCAGTGTGAGTGTCTGCAATCTCACAGAATTCATGGGATTCGTGGAAGCTTGGGGGCCAGCTACCCTGGTGCTGGTGGCTCATTTCCTTTCCTTGGCTCTGACCTCTCACCCACTACCCTGGAGGATTTGAAGCTGGAATTTCCCAACATGTGTAAGTCTCATTCAGGAAATTCTTCCCCAGAAGCTTTGCACCCAAACCAAGGAGGGGAGGTCCCTGTAGCAGGGGTTAACAGATTGTTTTGTATAGGGCTGGAGGATTAACTATTTTGAGCTTAATGACCTTGGTTTCTTTGTTTGCCTTTGTTTTACTTTGTAATTTTAAAAAATATTGCATGTGCATGCTTGTTTGTGTGTATGTAGTAGAGGGGCATGCACACAATCCATGGTATACCGTGGAAGTCAGAGGACAACATTTAGAAGTTGGTTCTCTCCTTTCATCATGGCTTCTAGGATAAACTCCACGTTGTCAGGCTTGTACAGCAAGGACTTTTATCAATTGAGCCCTCTTACCATTCCAGTCACTTTATATCATTTTATTATTTTGTGTCTATGGGTGTTTTGCCTGCAGGTATGTCTGTGCCCCATGCGTGTGCAGTACCCTCAGAGGTCAGAAACGGGGGCTAGATCCCCTGGACCAGAGATGCCATATGGGGTTTGGTGATCAAGCCTAGTTTCTCTGGAAGAGCAGCCAGTGCTCTTTAGCTACATACTGTCTAGCCTAGTGCCCTATCTGGGGTGCATAACCCAAGTCTGTTGTAAGAGAGGAACAACCTCTAGAAGAGGACACAGCTGTCCCCAGATCTCTGTAAGTAAGTAGAAGTGAGATCCCTGATCCCATCCCAGCCTGCTGAGGGTGGTAGCTGAGTTCTTCCCCGGGCTTTAGTGTTACTCACACACTCATATTCTACTGCCAGCTCTTCTTTCAAAGAGCGTCTAGAACAGATCTACTTGCTTTTGGCCCTGATTATCACTGTGTGCCTGTGGGGATATTCTCCCCACCCCACCCCCATATCTTACCTGGACTGTCCCCATTCAGCTACTAGGCAAGGCAGGCATCTTGAGGAACAGACTCCTCTATTGACATACTGTCTTTTATCTTCAGCTAAAGCTGAAGCATGCTCAGAGGCATTCCTGTCCCTCACTTGTGCCTTTTAAGCATGTCTATAAACTTAACTGGGCAGTCCCTGGAATGTGTTACACTAAGCATGCTTAGGAATGCGCTCATCCGTATATGAATATGTACAGGCCCCATGAATAAAATTGCCATGCTTTCTTTGTTCCAGAGGACATTGCTTTAGAAAAGACTTGCCTCTCAGACAATAAACTCTTCTGTACTCTTCTAAATCTTGGCTCTGCTTCTTTTGTTTTGCTCACCAAGAGGCAAGCACAGTGCATGTGGTTACACCTTCATCTCCCCACAGCAACCTTCCCCGGTGATGCCTTGCCTTCTCTGTGGCAGACCCACATCTAGTATTTAATCTCTACCCAGCATTCCATCCCTTACTGCTTTACCAGCGTAAGATCTGCTTGATTTTCCAATTTTATTATCGATGTCTACCATAGAGTGTAAGTTTCTGGAGGGGGAAATATATCTCTTCTGTTGCCCATCAGCATTTCTAGGAACTGATTCAGGGTCTGAGCAGAGAGAATATTTTCATAAGAGAGTTGTGGTTGGAGTCTGGGCCCTGGCAGTACTAACTAGTGGGCTCTGCCACCAGTCCTCAATATGCTAATTAGAGGAACAAATAATCTTGAAAATTGGAGAAAGATTAGTTTCCTGAGGCCCCATTGAGAAGAGGAACAAATAAAAAGGGGTCCAGAGACCTTCATGTCCGTCTTCAGGGATCTGACATGAGGTTTAGGCTAAGAGGGCAAGTGACATAAACAGTCCTGGTTGAGGCTTGGTCCTGCCTATTATAAACTCCTCATCCTTTCCTGCAAGGTGGTCTGACCTGTCACACCTTGCACTCAGAACTGTGTGCAAATTTCTTCGAAAAATCAAGCTTCTCTGGCTGATTCCAGGGACCAGCCTTTTCCTTCTGCTGGCATGAGACTCCTGGGGAGATTCCAATTTCTTGGGGACCATTTTTCAATAGGATAGCAGTCATGTGCCTGTCTTTAGAGTGTTTCCGCTCCTGCCAGGAGAGTTGTACTTTAGAAGGATTAGGAGATTTTCCATCTTCTGTTGTAGACTGTTTGAGCTCAGTGCCATCTTTAGTTTCGTTCCAGTTTTATCTTTTATATTTTAACTTGGCACAAAAGCTGTGCAAACTAATGGAATGCCAACATAATATTCAATGCTTATGGACACTGTGTGATGTTCCTGTCAGGGGGAAGCCTGTCCATCCCACCAACACCATTTCTTAGGGTAAAATGCCTGCTTCATGCTTTGGGGACAGGAAAATAAAAGCACACAAATGTTTGTGGCCATGTTAACCTTAAATGTTCCCTACACCTGGGCCTCTGTATAGCTCAGAACACACAGGTGACACTGGAAGATAAAGTGGCATTATAACAGGGTCTGGGGGACTGTTTCTATCAAAGGTATCAACTATTCCTTTGGTCTTGCAAAGACCAGTGGATCACCAACACCAAGGCAAAGTTCGGCTTCTCTGCCTTCATTTTGTGTCTGTCTTCTTTGCATTAAACCTTGGGTCAGATTCTTGCTCAGCTCTGCAGGAGGCTGCTGGTTGCTGACTGTGTCCTCCTAAAGCTGGAGATCTTCTCCCAAGGCTGAAGATTCAAAGATTAGAACGACTGTGGTTTTTCTAGTTGGTTACCAGCTGCCAGCTTTTACAACATCCTGTTCCAGACCCCTGGAGTGCTGCCTAGAAGTCTTCAGTCATTGTCCTCACCTTCCAGGAACAGCAGATCTATCTCTTCAGACATTACCCTGGTGAGGGTGCTCCTCCTGAGCTAGAACAGTCATTTCCTAGGATTCAGAAAGGGCCTCTCCCCGAATTAAGAATTAAGTCCTTTCTCACGGCTGTGACAAAATATCTAAAGAGGCAACTTAAGGGGTGAGGTTTTATTTCGCTTCCCAGTAAGATCCTATAGCCAGCCCACTGTGGTAGGGAAGTTAGTGCAGGACTGTGAGGCAGGGCTGGTCAAGTTACAGCCATAGTCAGGAAGCAGAGAGAGATGAATGCTGGTGCTCAGGTCCCTTTCTCCTTTTTAATTCAGTCCTGGACCCCAGCCCATGGGATGGTACCACCTACTTGTAGGGTAGGCCTTCTCTCTTCAGTTATACCATTCTGAAGCATGCCCTCATAGATATCACCAAGGAGTGTTTCCAGGGCTATTCTCAATCAAATCAAGCAGACAAAGAAGGTTCACTGTCACCCCTCTTGTTGGACCACAGTTCTGATAAAAACTCTCCTGGAGAACAGTGGAGATGGCTAGTGAGTAGAAGCAGCTTCTCTGACACCGAGTGGGGATTGCCTGTTGCCCTTACAGGCGTGGTTTCTTTGATACAACAGCCTCTGTGTGACCAGAACTGAGCAAATCATCAACTACACCATAGTGTGACCTAAGTACACCAATTGCTGGGCCTCTGCGCCATTTCTTCCTCCATTAAAGCTAGAGCACAGACCACTGCCCCAAAGCAGGGCTGAGCACTAACTCCCCCACCGTGGCATCATTGATTACTTCACTCTTCTGCTTTTCCCATCTTTCCCACATGGTTTCTAGAGCTTGTGCCAGGACCTTTATTTAGAGAAGGCAGGTCAGCCATGGTGGCCTTGTCTCTTGTGAAAGGGATCAGTTTCCCTTCTTTGTTATGCCAAGCCCCTCACTGAGTATTCCTGCTCATCTGGTGAACCCTACAGGAGTCTTCTGCCTCTACCTTGGAAATATCCCTCATCTGCTCTCTCACCACAGAGTTGGCTTTGTGACCCATGTTCAGAGTTCTCCTCCCTATCCAGCTGTCAGAAAGCCAATATGAACTTGGTGTAGAAAATTTAGAATTTATTCTGAGACACTCAGGTTGTACTTCATTTTTCTGACAGAGCTGTGTCAGGTAGGCAGATGGTGCTATGTAAGAAAAAAGCAGTGAACTTAGTGGCTCTCAGGGCTTTCCTGTTACTGTGTCCTCCTGCCCTTGGGTTCATAATGGAATTCACCAGGGCAGGTGCTTTGACTAGAGAAGGCAAAGAATTTCCTTCCATTGTGCTCTGTGGGTGGCTCCTGACTCTACTGCCTTTTATAATTCTTCATCCACAATACTCCTTCAACTTACTAGAAGCCTAATGCCTTTTGCTTAATACCTGATGATGAGTAAGTGGGACAGTTAGATGTATAGTAAAAGTAAGATTCAAAAGAGGAGAGATTGCTGGGCATGGTGGTACATACCTGTAGTCCCAGGAAGATGAAGGCAAGAATATCAGGTAATCCTCAGCTATATAGTGAGATCCAAGCCAGCCTGAGATGCATGAGACTCTACACACACACACACACACACACACACACACACACACACACACACACAGAGAGACAGAGAAAGACAGAGACAGAGAGAAAGAGAGACAGGAGGGAGAGTCAGGAAGGAAGGGGAGGAACTGTGACAGTAGGATTTCAAGAAGCTTGGAGGCACACAATGTGAAAGATGGGATTGAATCCAAAGCAGACACAGCTCAGACCGTGGGGATATACCCATTTGATGCTGGTCTGTGTTAGCTGAGTTTGAATTTTGCAAGTATTTACCAAATTCGTCATTTCTCCTTTTGAGATCTGCTTTTCTTTCTATGAAGAGCTCAGTCACATGATTCCAGGTCGGCCAGAGTGAGTATTTCACAGCTTTGAGAGGGTTATGGCTTTGAGGAATCCTGGGCCATTCCCAGCAGACTCACTGGTTCTACACGAGGTCCTTGGGTCATGAAGGTACACGCACAGCTCCAGGGTCTTATGGTCACCTGTTTCCAAAGCTGAGGTTAAACCTGAGTTTTTCCAAGTCTACTTGGAGTCTTCTTTCATGCTAACTAGCTCTTCTCCACTTGGCTGCCTCCATTCAGTTCTGTTCTCTTCATTCAAAGAACTGACAAGCTCCAAATCCAGAAGTTTCCCAGGCCTGTTGCCCTGGCAGCAGGGCTTCTGTTTGTATCCTGAAGGAGACAGCTATTGTGTTCCATGCTGAGCTGGCCACAGGCCTATTCTAGACCACGCTCACAAACACTGAGTTAAAAGAACCACAAAAGCTGCAGATGACAAGAGAAAATAGCCCCTCCTCCTTGCATTCCATAAACTTCTCTTTGTGCAGCCAAGTGTATTCTAACTCTCATCACTCAAAGCTTTGCATAGTTGTGTCTGCATTCTCCTGCCAACTTCTCTCTTGCCCTCATCTGAAAATAAAGCAGAACAAATATGAAGGTGACAGTGTCCCTTGCCAGGTCTGAAATAATGCATCAAGGGCAGTTTATTCCCAAACACATGAAATTAACACTGAGGTGACTCATCGTACCTTCTCAGCGAGTCTGCAAACATTTGAACTTGGGACATTCTCTCTGGAAGCAGAAGTAATCCAGAGAGCCCCTTCAGCATTAAGAATTTAATGACTCAATGCTTGATGTTTAACGTGCTGCCCTGGTAGCCAAGTATAATGGGAATTCGTACACTGCTGTTGAAATAATAGGCCCTTTACTTTACGTCTTCTTTGCATTTCGTTACTGGTCAGGGGTCAGAGAGCTCAGTTGTCTTTGGCCTTCTGTGGGAAGCAAGCTATGATGATAATGTTATCAAACATTAGAAATGTTTTATTTTTGAGATTATAATAGAATTACATCATTTCTCCCTTCCCTTCTCTCATGGCCTTGCTTTTCATAAATTGTTACATGCATGTATGTTATATGGTTAGCCCTGAAAACATACCTACAAATAGCGTTATACAGACTGAGCAGGTTATATTTAGGAAAATGGATACACATATAACACATATGCATATAACAGTTGATGAAAAAAGAGACAATGAATTTGAAGAGAACAAGGAGCTTTATATGGGAAGGATTGGAGATAGAAAAGTTATCTTTGAGTCCTGATATTCTATTTTCTACTTGACTCATTCTACTTATAAGGCTTTCCTTTGAGTTTTCTAGTTGTTATTGGGTTTTTCAATTCCAGCTTCATTTCAGCTTGAGTCCTCTTCATTGTTTCTTTCTTCTGATTGAATTCCATTCTTTGTCATTTTCATCAGCCTTATATTGTTTTTTAAGAGTGCTTTTATTAATAACTTGAGTTTCATACAATGTATCTCAATAACACTCTCTTTCCATTCCTCCCTGTTTCAACCTCCCACCACTTTGCCTCCCCCCACAAAAAAAAAGGAAGGAAGGAAGGAAGGAAGAAAGGAAGAGAGAAAAAGAAAATTAAGTTAAGTTGAGCTTGTTTGGCAGAAACCTGGGTCATCAGCATCACCATGGTCTTTGGAGGCAGAAGGCTGCTCTCACCATGGACATTTCACCTGGCCCATAATATCCAGAAACAGAGCATGACAGAGTTCAACCTGAAGTTGGCACTCACTGCCTAAACCCAGACACCAGTCAGGCTCCCTCGTATCCTGCAAGCATTGGGGCATCTTGCAGTTTCCCAACATCCCACAAAGACCGAGGCCTCCCTCAGGCAACAGGTTATCCCACAGGTACCTGGACATCACAGTCACCTGGTCATCAAGTAGTCACCAAGACCCCCTTGTTCCCGCAGCACCAGGACCCCCTCAGGTACCAGGACCTCCCAAGGGCATCAGGAAATCCTGCAGTTGCCCAGGCATCACACAGGCACCATGTCGACCTACAAGCACCCAACCAATCACAGACATCTGGACATCACCCAGGGACCCAGTCTTCCCACAGGCATCTGTAGGCATCTGGTCATCCCACAAACATCCAGACATCCCACAGGCACTAGGGCTGCCCACAGGCACCAGGGCATCCCACAGGTGCCTGAACATCCAGCAGGCATCCAGACATCCTGCAGGATTTTTTTAAGGATGTGTGTGCATCATTCAGGCACAGTCTTTGTAAATTGTTTCTCCTTAATTTTATGGAACTGTTTCTTTATGTCTTCTTTAAACTCCTTGAATTCTTTGATGAAGTTTATTATTGTTCTTTTAAATTCTGTATCCTGGGGTTTATCTATGTAATTGTTACTGGCTGGAGACAAACTGTAGTGATCTACTCCCTCCAGTTATGCGCCACTATTTCCAATTAGTCTGTTTCTATTTTGAATACATGAGTAGATCAGAACCCCTGGAACCATCCTCACAGATACACACAGAGGTGTGCTTTCCTAATCTCCTATGAGAGAACTGAAAGTCAAGATTAACCATCATGAGACTTCCTCAAGCTTACCTGCAAGAGGCTCAGGCTAATGTTGGACATTTCTCCAAAGGTGGTCTCAGCAGATTGTCTTCCTATGTGTGGCCATCTTTTTGTTTTAATCACATTCTAGAGGCAATAGGAGCTCTGGAAACCATGTGAACAGCCACATGGAGTTTCTTTCTGTGGCACTGATGATGCAAATATAGATCCTTGAGGACCTGAGTAGAGGAGAAGTGTCAGCTGTAGTCTATATAAAGTCCCTGGCCTGTGGTTCTCTGTCAGTGTACATCCCATCCAACTCCCTTCCCATCTCAGTGTTCAGTCCCAGATGCTATTTGTGTCTTTGAGTTCCTAATGATTGACCTGTGGTCTCACTTGGACAGGTTTATGTTAAGATACAAACCTCTAAAGCAGTGGTTCTCAACCTTTGGGTCCCAACCCCTTTGGGTGTCAACACTTTCACAGGGGTCACCTAAGACCATCTATGTATCAGATATTTACATAATGATTCAAACAGTAGCAAAATTACAATTACGAAGTAGCAATGAAACTAATATTATGGTTGGGGCCACCACAACATGAGGAACTGTATTAAAGGGTCATAGAATTAGGGAAGTTCAGAACCATTGACTTAGACCTTCTGTGTAACTCCATGGTGATGGCTGTCCTTTTAGTAAATGGTGTCTGTCTAGTCCTGAATGATATGACAGATTAGGCAGGTAGGCAGGCTCCCTCTTTGGTCCATAGTCCTCCTTTGCTTATGGGTCTGCACTGCCCTCCCAGTGCAACAGTTTAATTTAGGGACGGACTTTATGGTGCAAAGCCATACTAATGAGTTATCTTCCTACTGAAAGTACTTCATGATCCATTTGATTCCCCATCTTGGATTGGTCATACATAATTAATTAGCATGTCAAAACCTTAATGAGTGGGCTCATTCGGAATTAACCAAGAGACCTGTAAACTTTGTTTATCTAGATTTGTCAGAATTCAGTGACATCTTGGGAAAACCCTAGCTTAGATTGCCATTCCATCCTTTTGAGCTTACATTTCTAGGGTTGTTTTTTTAGAGAAGGGATTGAGTGGAACTAGTGATTTTTTTATGCTGTTCTTTTGCTATAGGGTATTGTTATATGGCCCAGCATGGCCATATAACTCATATAACTCATAACTCAGGAACTCATGATTTTCCTGCCTCAGTCTCTTCAGTACTGAGAATATAGGTGGGTGCAGCCATGCCTGGCTTGAGGTTTGGTTAAATATATCTGATTTTGGTGCAGTTTAGGTTGAGATTGATAGGTTTGGATTTAGAGGTAGAACAGGGTAGACCAGAGAGTTTGCCAAAATACACACATGGCTCCTCTAGTGACATCCTGTGTCTTTATCACTGTCTATAAGACAATGCATTCCTCACAAATTACCCTTACTTTATTCAGACTTCCTTCATCTTGATCCAGAATCCCACCTTACCTTCCAGGATCAGAGTTTCTTACACTTGCATGGTTTCAAGCAAGACTCTGGCAGTTTTGAGGATCATTGGTGACGATTCTCTAGAATATTCCCAAATCACTGTTTGCACAGTGTTCTTACCACTGCAAGCTTGAGGTTGTACGTTTAAGTAGAGGACTATGGGGTGAAGTGTCAAGCTCATCCAGCCCACTCAGGGGTGCACACTACTTAGCCACTGTGACACCCAGAGTGTGTCTTCAAAAGAGACAGTGTGACATCACCCTGCCACCGCTCCTCCCTGTGCACCTGGGCAGGCAGTTCCTGTGTGCAGCCCGCCCTCGAGTCTAGAGTTGTACTCCATCTTCCCGGGAGAAGTAGCTACAGAAGCCAGCAGAACATTCTAGCACAAGATATGTCTTTTCTTTTTTTATTTTGAGACAGGGTCTCCCTGCATAGCCCAGACTGGTCTGGTGTTCATTGTCCTCCTGACTTTGCCTCCCGAGGACTGGGGTAACTGGGGTGATGGTCTGCCTGGCTTGAGATTTTTGTAAGGTTCTCTCAACTACTTACTTACCTGTTTAGCCTTTTTTTTTTTTCCTGCAAGAACATTACTTTTGTATTGGGGGATCACAGGTCATACAGCTGCTCAGAGCACTCACATCTGTTCGTGTGCTCTCTTCGCTTTTTAGTAACTTCGCACATCACTAATGCAAGTGGTTTGAGCATGCTTTTGCTTTGTGGCACTGTGGGGTTTTATATTCTTCTTGGAAACACTTTTGACTGCTAGAATCAGCCATTGCATCCTATGCATGTTGGTTCTTCAGATTGGACCTCTTTATTGGATGGAGGATCCAGGCATGGCATGTATTTTGTGTGTCCTCTCAGCTGATGTACGAAGAGGCACATGCACACATATCAATCAGTGTGTACCAGCATTTTTCCCAGACATGTTTTTTATCTGCTCCCATAGTAATCTGAACATGTGTTCCTACTTAAACTTCCAGTTCTGTGATCCTGGGATTTTTTTTCTAGTCACCTCTTCTTGCTTATCTTTAACCTCCTAGCAACAGGAGTACCTTGAAATCAGTGCATAGATACCACAGATAATCAAGTGATGAATGAGAAAGATTAGCTCAGTGCATTAAGCAGCCACACACTCAAGTATACACATGCAGAGGCCTCAGGGGACCATGGGGTATTCTGATCTGTCATTCCCCATCTCATTCCCTTGAAACAAGATTTCTCACCGAACCCAGGATTCATCATTTTATGAGTAGGCTTGTTACCAGGGAAGCTGAGGTTCCCTTTTGAGGTTCTAGGTCTCATTAATAAAGTAATTTAGAAATGGACTCAAGAGGAAGTGAAGGACAATTTTATTAGAGTTTAGGAGAAAACCTGGAATGTGCTAGGTGAAAAATCCCATCAGCTGCTGGAAAAAAAGAAGAGACTGAGAGAAAGTCATGTCTTTTTAGGTTAGGTGTGGGAAGGAAATAGCTTATTGAGAAATAAAAAGCATCCTCAAGAATGCCTTTTCCTGGTGAGCTGAGAAAAGTGACCCAAAAGTATCCAGTCAGGTGGCAATATGTGGTCTTCTATATCCTCCCACCCTTTGTAGGTCACCGGCTTCGTATTGTGCATGCTCTTGCTCATTAGATAATGCCACTGGAAGGAAGGCCTTCTAGTCCTCTGCAAACTTGCCTCTTTTCCATATTAGTCTTTATATAGTCATTTAGTTCCTGATCTCCTTTCATAGGCTGGCTAGCCAGCAAGCCCCAGAGAACTCCTGCCCTCTACTGCTGGGGTTATAGGTGGGTACAGGCTTTCTTACATAGGTGTTAGGGATTCCAGTCTCAGGTCCTCATGCTTGTGCAGCAAGTGCTCTTACCACTGAGCCACCTCCCCAGCTCCCATTGTCTCTTCTATCTTTGGTTATTATAATTATGGACTACCTGCCTATGGAGAACCTGGTATAGAAGGGATGGATCACAACACTGAACATTGCATAATCTCACTTGAAGGTAAGGAGAAAAACTGATGTTTATCACACCTAGCCAAAAAAGAGTTGTAGTAAAGAATGGTTGAAAATTCTTCTGCAGAATTTAACTCAGTGCCTGGGAGCTTGAGTCTACATGGACCTTGAGTCGTGTGGATGTGAGTGGGGACTTTCCCATGAAATGATGCTGACTGTTGTTTTGCAGGCTATATGGTGAATTTCTGTCTCCCAAAAAGCCCTTGACAGCACAGCCTATTGTGCCTGCACACTCGAGTTTCTAATTTAGTAACTCTGGGTTGCAAATTGCAAACTAACACACTAACTAAATTGTATTAGTGTTGCAGAAGTTTAATTTTAGCTATGTTTAAAATGGTTGTTTTGTGCATTGTTGGATGAAGGGCTGCCTACGTCTTAGCATTTTGTATTGTCTGCAGGTGTTGGCTTTATGTAAAAGATGTTTGATTGTTCATGATCTTCACGTGGTATCAGTAGAACACCTGAGGAGCCTAGGTATCAATAAAAACTCCTGAGATGAGACACTTGGGGTTCCACTGTCCAGTATGGCGCATGCTGTGATACTGGTTCCCTCTACTAAGGTCTGGAAGGGTTCGCACCTATGAAAATGCCTCTGTGTCTTCTTTGGTGAGCTGCCACAGTAGATATATAACTACATATTAGTCCCTTGTCTTGTTGCTTTCACAAAATACCAGACATGAGCAACTGAAGGAAGAACATATTTTGGCTCACAGTTTGAGGGTGTGGTCTATCCTGGTGGGGAAGGCATGGCAACAGAATCCTGATGCAGCTCACCACATTGCATCCATAGTCAGGAAGGGGAGGATGAATGCTGGTGCCCAGCTCACTTTCTCCTTTTCATCTAGTCCAGGACTCAAGTTCATGCAGTGGTGCTGCCCACAGTTAGATTCTTCCTACCTCCATTAACATAATCTAGATAATCACTCACAGGCTGCTGTTCTGGATTGTAGATCCTGCCCAATTGATCTCACAGTTTTTTGGGGGCTGCTGTTGCTGTTGCTGCTGCTACTGCTGCTGCTATAGTTCCAGAGAGAAAGAGGACACCATAGGCCACATAAAAGAAAAAGAAAAGAGCTAGCTGAGGGCTCAGAGATGTCATGGGGACTCCATAGGGTACCAGGGACAGAAGCTGAGCAGGGCAGCTAGAGGTTAGAGAAATAGTGAGTGAGGATGGCTTGATTGGGAAGAAACACGGACTGGGCAGGACTCTGCCTAGACTGCAGGGACTTGTTAGAGAGGGACATGAGATAAGGGGGAGAATGTAGTGTCCTCATCCTTCCCTCCTGAAGCTTTGCTTTGTTGGAGAGGTTTTAGTGAAAGGGTCTGGAAACGAGACAGTTCTGGCAGAAAACCTCATCAGCCTTCTGTTAACATGCTAAATGTCTTCCACACTGGACATTTCAACTTTCAGAAAGTCTCTTTCAACTTTCTTGCCCTTGAGTCCATTCCTCTTCCACCACAGTGCACTTTACATAACCTCAGTTGTGCTTAATAAATATCTTGGCCTACAAATGTTTTGAATAGCCTGAATCATGCTTGTAATTGACCAGATACCCTTAAAATAGTTTGTTGTTTCCTAGGGCTTGACATTCACATTGGGAAAACAGACTGTTTTTTTTGTTGTTGTTGTTTTGTTTTTATGGCACATTGTGATTCCCTTAGCAAATTTCTATTGTAAGTCTGCAGCTGTGCAGTGCTTTCGAAATTGTATTCATACCATCCTGTGCAAAGGCCCTGATGGACTCACATAATATAGACATTCTTTCTTCTTATGTCCTGTTTTTGTCATTATTGGAATCATGGTTTTGTACATAGTTCAAAGACTATTTAATTCATAGGAAACAGAACTCAAAAGTGGCACCTGAAATGGGAATCTGACCTGCTTTTGAAGTGCCTTATGGGGCAGGGGCAGAGGTAAGGGAAGAGGTCTGACCTATCCCTTGCTCACTGCAATGGAAAGCTTCATTGTCTAGGGGTCAAGTGGAAAGCATAGACAAGGGAGAAAGGAAACCAGATAGGTCAAGCCCTCCCAGCTGCTCCAAGTGTGACTGTAAACAGGAAGAGGTTCGGAGTGCTAAAGCTGGGGGAGACAAGTCTTGGGAATATATAAGATTGGATAGGGCAGCGGCCTGAGACCGAGGATGTGGAGGAAGCAGGAAATTGCTTTTGTCCAGGCCAGAGCCTATGGAGAGTGTGGAACTGGGGACTCAGAACTCTGTGGATTCACTTATGTTCTTGTTGTCTGCCTTCTGTAATCCACTCAGGCTGATGTCCCATCTTGGGTCATATTGTACAGCTTATGACTGAACAGGTTTTTGATGTCAGCTTCTTGCAAAGGTCTCAGCTGTTGGACTGAATGTCCTGGAAGACTGCTTTTGTCCTGTTCCTTCTGTGTTTTCCTTTCTTCCCCTTGTACCTCAAATGGGTTATTTTTCAAGTTCTTTCACCTGACATATGTTAATAACTCTTGCTCACCAAGCTGGCATTATCTGTCTTCTCGTTTTGCAATTCCATATGTGCTGTGACTGTATGTGGGTTTTACAGAAAGAACAAAATAGGAGATTCCCTTGGCCTTCCAAAATTGCCTATGTGACAGAGTATTGAACCCATGCCCATTTGATTCTTCCCCATGGAATAGCCCTGCCACAGTGCCGTGCACAATCTAGACCCTGTTCTTCTATGACATTGTCAACAACAACCTTTCCCTGTCTTCCACCCTCCATAATCAAGAAATCAATTAGCAGAGGCTGCCTCCTAGGGACATTACCAGTCTCAAGTATGTAGTCTAGCAGCCCTCAGCTTGAGTGAGTCTTATAAAGGTTTCTGACCCCATTAGGGCAGTGGTTCTCAACCTTCCAAACCCTTAATTCAGTTCCTCATGTTGTGGTGACCCCAACCATAAGATTACTTTGTTACTACTTCATAACTGTAATTTTGCTACTGAGCAGTATCTTAGTTCCTAAGACCATCAGAGATATGTGTTTTCCAATGGTCGTGACCCACAGGTTAAGAACTGCTACTTTAGGACTAGAGACCATTCTTAACCAAAACATAGTCCCTTTTTTGTATAAACTTGAAAAAAATAGGAATTTAAACAGGAAAAGATGCAGAGAAGCAAGAAAACAAGCAGCAAACAATTGTCCAGGATCTCAGGACCCCCTAAAGTCCATGCTGGCATTTAAAGTAATAATAATAATAATAATAATAATAATAATAATAATAATAATAATAAATAATCCAGTCTGCATGGCTATGTTCTCTATGAATAAACATTGGGGTAGGAGAAATCCATAATTCTAGTGTCCTCTTTTACCCTATAAGGCCGAGAAACTGAGGTACTCTTGTGCTCAGGAGCCTATCAACTTTGGCTATATTAGGGCTCATGTTTAAATTATCTTAAAGGCTCCAGTTCATCCATCCAGAAGTAATTTTATCATGTCAAAGAGTCCTTTATAACAATGGAAAATATACTTAATGCAGAGTAAGTTAATTGCAGCCATTAACTGCCCTGGGAAGTTGCTGGTCCATCCTTGCTGTGAAACACTCTCTGCCCTGGGTCCAGGTTGATAGCCTTCATTCCTGAATGATTCCAGAGCACTTGGCCACACCCCTGTCTCACCGGACTCTACTCCTGGGCCTAGGTCTCCCCATGTGTCTACCATGTTCCTACACCACTGGACGTTGTACCTTACCTATCTTGTATGTTTATAGTTTGTCCTATCTGAATTCCTGGGCACAGGAGGCAACCAGTGAGCCTTGGCTGACAGAACATGAGGAGAGTTGTAAATGTTTAGACTGTGGATCTGACACCAACTTCAGAACATGGTAGCATCATCGGATTCTTCTCTCAGAGTGATAAATCTATGTTGGCATGAGACATCACAGGGGAAGGAGGAGTCCTTCTGTATGATCCCTCCTCAGCCCACTCTTCTGTGAATGTGGATTGTTAGCCCCTTTGTGCACCTATGCAGACTGAAGCCCATAGAGGCTAAGGAACTGCATGGTACTATTTATGGGAGATAATTTGGAAACATTAGTTCTGTTCTAACTAACACAAAGCACCCAGGGTTCTTCCACTGTCAGGTTGCTCTGTACCATGTTTCGGATGAGAAGTGCTAAGCTATCTCCTCCTGATTGGACTGTGTGATGGTTAATCTTGATAATGAGGCAGGATTTGGAATCACTCAGGAGATTCATCTCTGGGTGTAGCTTGGAGGGTGTTTCCAGAAAGGTTTTGATTACTGAGAGCACATTCCTAAGTCAGGTCAGAAGATCTGTGGATAGAAATTCCCTCAGACATCTTTGAGTCTTTCTGGGATGCTGGAGCTGTTGATTGCTGATAGTGGTGTCATATTTCTTT